>VYZT01015854.1:0-38778 GCA_013400735.1 Pomatostomus ruficeps
TTATCACTCCAGATGAAAAGAAAAAATTATTCAGATCAGTTTCATGAATCTCTTCAACAGACAGTGATTTAAAGTGCTTATATAAGAACTATCCATTATTACTTCAGCCAACATACCTGAGGTGTCAAGTGCTCAGATTGAAGAGCTCTTTCAATACACATTCCTGTTGGAATTTTCTGTAAAATGTGAATTTTGTGAAAAATATGGGTTCATGATACTTGAGTCTCTCCCAAGAAGTATCTCTAATTTGTGAAACTCATGCTTGCTGTCCAGTTTGGCTTGGTTTAACTTGGCTTTGTTTCAGAAAGGAGGTACACTTAGTTTCTTTTTGGTGCAGACTAACCTTCAGTGTTGTATTTGCTCAGAAAGGTTTCCTAAAAATAATTTTTCCCCCAAAAGAAGAAAGACTTAAATTCAAACTGTTTTCAACAGTAGCCACCCATCTTTTTGCTCTGCTTTCTTCACTAGGACATTTTTAACAGAAGAAATTACAATTTCCCAAATAATTCCACTAATTGTTGATAAGCTAATGTAAGAAAATATTCTGTTTTGGTATTAATTATATGCTTAATATTAATTTATATACCATTTTATGATATTTAATCACTTGTTTGAACTATGTGGTTTCAGTAACCAGGTCTATCCACATGAGCTTCAGAACAATATTAGGCCTGTGTTAGTTCTGGTGTAAACCAAAAAACCACTTTTATAACTGTGATAGTTCTTGTAACTCTGCCGGCATAATTAAAGAGAAACCACTAAAATCCAGCCACATACCCAGCAGGTAGTAATAGCTTTCAGTTACTATTCTAATAGGTTGTTTGTTATTTTGACTGTTACCTTCTGGAACTTGCTGCTTCCTTCATTCTTATTTTCTTTATTCAACATGCAAGTCCCATTAGTTGCTAGTCAGAACAATTGTTGTTGATATAATGTCATCAAAATTACTAANNTTGTTAATATAATTTAATAAAAATTACTAATTCAGAAAAGCCATAATCACCTTGCAGTTGAAAATGTGATGACTAGGCCAAGCAGTGACTACATCACCACTAGAGGGAGAGTGCACGTATTAAAAAGTAGTTAAATATTCAATTCTGTTTAATACAATGGCCAAAAGGTCAGATATTTCATAATTTGGTTTTGGTCTAATTAATTTATTCTTTCATAAGCTTTAAACTATGCAAATATTTTTATTTTAATGTTTTTTGGAAATGGAGAAACAGAAAACCAAATCCCAAAGGAAAATGAGCCCCAAACAGACAGACAAAATTTAGAGGATAAAGTGAATTATTGTACACCCAAAAGGTTGGGATAGTCTAGAAATTCTATTTAATTAATAACTACTCTCTTCAGCAAGTCTAGCACTTGAGCTAGAGCATCTTTGAATCACCCCCTCAGCTGAGTCACAGCGAAATTCTGTACCCTTTTCTGCAAATTAGACTGTTTTGGCTGGAACTAACTGGACACATATGTTGCCACCTGCTGCACATTCCTTAGTCTGAAGTTTTTCAACAGCTTGGTTTATATCTTTGAATAATTTGTTCATTAGAGAAGGTAGGAGTGGGGAAAGGGCAGTTCCTCCTTTGGTTTGGTTTGCTCTCAGGCTGGCAAATTACTGCCAGGTTGCTCCTATGTGGTACCTGTTGCTGAAAGATTACAGAGGTTTATGTGTCACACAGGTATTTTCATTTCTAAACACATTTGTTGAGTCAGTGCTGGAAAAAGGTTCTTCCCCTTGATGATATTTTATTCAGCTTTGTAAATCAGATTCTAAATGTACATATGCAGATTTTTTTCATATAAATTTAAATACTTTTCCAGGTTTACAAATGGGTTTGTAATTGTGCATAATTGTGCATGCATAAAATAAAAATATAGAAAGAGTAGATGAACATTTAGATTCTTTCATTTACTGCCAAGATCACATCCAGGACCTTGGATGGAATAGCAACAGTCTCCTTTTAATCTTCAGTGCATTTTGTCACTTGTCATCCTTTTTGTTATCTTTCTCTCACACACACATTCCCCCAGACCTCATTCATTCAAACCAAGCAACAATAATCATAGTCAGATTAAGAATATTATATAGCCACAATGGCACCCTTGTGAATTTTGTTCAGCTTAATAAAACAATTTCTCATACATGACTTCAGCCAGCATCAGACTCACAGTCAGGGAAGCCTGATCCACAGTGTCCCTGGGAAGAGAGACTATCACTTTGGCTTGCTATGGTTGTGTGCTTGCATTATTCACTGCCCATAAAGATTCCTCTCAAGTATTTAATATACTTTGTATGCCAAAAAGCTGTAGCATTTTTAGCACCCATGATTTTTTTTTTTTAACCTCCATGGTTATTTATAAGGAAAGTTTATATCATAGTCTCATGCTCCATTATTAGCTCTACTGTCAAAATGATTCAGTCATCCACTCACAGTGTTATCCATTACAAATAAGAAATTTGGAAAGCTAGGCAGAAAGTTCACAAATGAAACATGCTCTTAAAATGGTCAATCCATAGTTTCCAGTAGATACTTATGAATAATAAATGCACATGTAGGAGGTAATCAGTCTGGACCTGTATGGGATAGGAATAGGTGTTGACCTACTTATAAAAATGATACCCTTAATGTTACATTAAGGAAAGCAGACTGCAAGTCTTTGGTTTTCAACTCTGATTATTGAATAATGCATGAGCTTATCTAGACAGTTCTAAACCAATTTTTTATTTGTAAATATTCATTAAGCTTGTTCACTTATATAAGCTTGAAAACCCCAGCTTTTTAATGACTGTTTTTTTGAAAGAGTTTGACCCATTTGTTTTGCAGTCTCTCCCATTACCACAGGAGAGTGGCTGCACTCACCATTGCCTGTGCTTAACAAAGCTAAACTTTGATAACACCAGGCATCCGCAAAACCTTCATCACTTCAGGGAGTATCCAGACTCCAAACGATGCCGTGGGGCACTGCAAGGCTTGACAAGTAAAGTCCGAGGACATGGGACTGAATACAGATTTCGGTCTTATGCTTCTTGGGGTGGCCTTTGGGAAGGGAAGGTGCAGGGGAAGTAATTTCACAGCCTGGAGAATGTTTGGGTAGAGGAAGGAGACCAGGGAGATGCAAGGGAAGGGAGGACTGGTGACAGCACCCAAAGCCAAATAGGTGACAGGGAGCCCCAGCAACGTTCCTCATCCTGAGAGCAGGGTATTTCCAGAAAACTAACTAAACAATGTTTGTGTGAGAAGGGAGGAGTGGGGAAAACAGGCTGTAAAGAAAGTTTAAAAAGCCTAAAGACATTTAGCATACTTGTTAGTATTGAGCAATTTAGCAAATACCTTCTTCTTTCTAACTGACACGGAAAATGCAAGGAAATGAAAATAAAGTAGATTCCAGCCAGAGATACTGGTTTCCTGTCTGTAAGTTTTTAAGTGTAGTTGAACACTTCTCAATATTAGAACAACATTTTAAATAAATAATTATGTATCATAATTTATGTTAGCAGCAGTTCACATAATGTGAGAGATCAGTCTATTATCCATTCTTCAAAAATAAAAATATTTATAGTGATTGAATCTAGAAATACTAAGATGTTATGTTTTGACTCCTGAGCTTGAACTTCTGTAGAAGTAAATGGACTTAGATCCATTTATGCTGATGTTTACTATGTCCACAGGGGCTTACTCTTGAACAATTTATCCTATTTCTATTATCATTAATATAGTTTAATCAACGTAAGCCAGAACATAAAAAAAAGAAGAGTCAAAACCAATTTTAAAAATATGCATGCTTTATTATATCATCAGGAAAATAAATCTCTTTCCAATATCATAGGGGGTTAGTGGAATAATTTCTCCCTGTCAGCCTAATGGCCAAGTCACATCAATTTCCAGACAAAAATCCTGTAAAATCTTCTGAAAAAGCAAAATCTTGCAGTCACCACTGAAACAATGCTTATTATTAAACATTAATACGTTCCTGTGAAATATTCCATGGTCTCCCCTTCTTAAGTGAGAAAGAACGGTGCATTTAGAATGACTGGTGTCAGGCATTAGCGGAAACAAAGAAATTAAAAGAAATAACTTCTTTTTATTATCCTTTTACCTAATATAAGGATCTCTCAGTCATGCTGCCTTTCTAAAGGGCCCGAGGTTTAACAACTATAAATGCTGGGTTTGCCTTAGGACTAGACAAACTTGACACCACCACCCCCCAAAAAAAGAAAATTAACAAAGAATATCAATTATAAAAAATGGACACTGTTCTGGGAAACTTAAATTACAAATCCCTAGAGGTCTGAAACGAAGAATAAGGAAATTGCTTTCTCCCTTTGGGCATGACCTTTTCTTTTGAATGGATTCCACAGAATAAAAAGAGGAATCATCTTTTATTTAAACAGGAAGCAACTTGAGGCAGTTTGGGGCTCTGGGGAATATTTAAACACATGCTGAGAAAGAAATTGAAAGCTATGACTATTTCAAGGACAGAACTTCAGCAATCTATGCCATTAATGTGATACCCAGTCCTCCAAACACCAAGAGCAAAAATAGCATTTATCCATTTATCAATACACAGCATTAGCAATGCAACTGCCTGTGATAATGCCTGAAATTATGGACTGAGCTGTTTTCAGGGCCTTCTGGAAGGAGTGGACACTGCTGCTAGGTCCATTAAAAGTTACATTAGGGTAATTTAATTCCTCCAGCCCAGCTCCATTCACAGCTCCTGCTTTCTTCCAAGTTACAGTCTGTTGAATCAATAGCCATTAGAGCAAATCAACCTCAGTGGGAAAACGCCCTTGTCAAACCCCAGCCTGACTCACTGTCATCATTTTAGATCCCCACTTAAGCAAGAACAAAGTTACATTTGATTCTCAGACGAGATGTACTCTATTTCAAAGCAATGCCAGAGCTTGCAAGCAATGCCATGGAGCTGTGATACCCATAGAGAAAACTCCAGCAAAAGAGGTGTAAAACAGCTGAGACTCACTTCAGGTTCTCTTTGCACTTGCTTCTGCAAGAGCATTCTCCAAAATGTGACCCAGACTTCTGATTTAATCTCTTGTCTTGTATTTGCTGCTAAGTGACATTTTAAGTTTGTTTTAATGACAGGCTATGAGTCTGTGGCTTTTTGTGGCCTTCCAGAAGAGCTGAGTCCCTTTACACCATTCGGCTCTCTTTTACCAGCACTACCCTACAGCAGGATTGTAGGGTCTTAATCCACTTTCATTTCCTCAGTGTGTTCACCTGGTCAGAAAAGGATGTCCAGAGACCTGATATAACCATGCACATGAGTAAGAAGTGCAGGCACCTTTTGGGATCAAGGCTGCATTACCTTCCCTTGGGAGGCAAGAGAAAGCAAGCCTTGTGAAGAAACCTAGCGACCATAGTCCCCACAGCACAGAGTAAGGACTTCGTGTAAAATCTGAATGCACTCTAAGCCACAAATTATTAAAAGGTACTGCCTAAAAATTAGTTTGAAAAACTAACACATTTAGCTGCACTATTTCCAAGTGGATTTTGCAACCCCCCCCCAAAAAAAAATTCTATCACAGTCAAGTTAATAGTATACACTCTATTAATATATTTGAGCTTGCAATCACCAGGTGGAACTCCATGAATACATTATTCTCAAGTGAAAATGAGCTTTCTTTGTGTGTCCTTCCTTGCATCTTCCTTTTTTTACCAGCTCTAATGTACTAGGTTTTGGGGGTTTTTTTCACTAATTAACTGAGATAAGAGCCAAAGTCCTGTGGCTTAATGTACACTAATGAGTATGACATGATTTTCAAGCTGTAATATGGAACACTGAAAATGTGTTATTCATGTAGGGAAAAACATTACATACTTATTTATAAACCTCCTGAAATGATGAATCTTTCAATGCTGTTACCTATTTATAAACAGCTCAGGGGCATAAAGTACACTGACAATTTGATGATCTAATCTCACATTATAATCTGATTTTGTTTAATACACGTGCATTCTGTAATTTGTAAGTGCTCACATTGTATTACTTTATGGCATGTTCTGAATATAATAAATTTACAAAGTTTTGCAAATAAACCACAATAGTCACAAACTATTTTCTCTTATTTACTTTTCATTACAAATTATTTGTTTATCTCTAATGCTTATATTTTAGTTTCTAAGTAACAGAATAAAGATTAAGGTCCTAACCACACTTCGATCACACATTGCAGATTTTTTTCTTACTAAGAGTGCTTTAAACACAAGTAAAAGCTGAGCATGAGACAGATGACAATGGATGGAAAGTATGAAAGCTTTGGTTTAATATGGCTCAAGGCTGAGAGGAATAATAGATGACAGGAAAATAAAAATTGATGGAGTCTCTGCTATTTTAAACAAGGGTATGAATGGCAATAAGAAACAAAGGAGTTGAGCTGGAACAAGTTCAGATTAAGAACTGTCAGGCTAACATGCTTTTTTAAGCATTATGGGAAGACTTAAAGGATCGAGAGCTGTTCTTCTTTACTACTGTGTATAGTGATACCTTATTAAACTTGGGCTGATTATTGGAAATCTACTATTTCTGAAGGAAATGCACCAGGATGATGAGATTCATATAGAAAGATGGGGAGGTTGCAAAGAGGCATCTCACGAATCCCATTTTTGCCTTTTCTACACAAAGAAACCCTGATCCTTTGGAGACAGAGACATTGCTTCTAGACTGTAAATAGAGGAGTGGGTTTGCTAGATTCTTGATGCTTGCAATTAGCCAAAGGAAATCTTACTGATTTCCAGATAAATGTTTATTAATTCTGATACACTCAAATCAGTGGAATACAGACAAGATTTTTTAGGGTTTGAAACATGTTTCTCTTTTAAGGTTTCAAAAGCAAGGCTCTCTTCTGTTGCTCTCCAAAAATTAACTCAGATGTAAGAAAGCCTTGACAATTAATTAAGTGCAGGAGTGGATGGCCACTCATTTATTTAAATTAACTTCCAGCCAGGGACATGCTGTGCTACCAGGTAAAATGTTACTAGTATTTCTTAAGTTAAGCACTGATTTCAAGAGAAGGGACAAAAATTTCTTTCATGCCAGCTTGTATGTTTTCTGAAAATGCATGTAAATTATGTGTAATAGCTTTGCAAATTCAGGTAACTATTTTAGAGTCTCCAGATTTCAGAGACCAGATCACAGCAACAGCTTTCTCACTGTAATAGTTTTATGCTAAAGTGTTTCTCTTGATTTCAATTGAGCTGCTATTTTTTAAACTATTCTACCATAGTCTAAAGAAGATAAAACCTTTATGATACATGAAACCTTCATTTTAGAATAACTTATTCATTCAGAATGGAGTATAAATATGAACAGCTTTAAATGAATAAGACTTATTATTAAAAAGTATTCTTATGCAATTTCTTCCACCTCTCAACTCAGCACTAGAATGTGGTTAAATCCAGATGATCCAGATATACCCCGAAGTGCTGACAGAGCCCTGTGAAGTGAGGGTGAGGTACACAGGTTGAGATTCTCAGCTGAGGTAAATCCAGAGATTCAACACATCTCTGCTGATTTACTCCAGACAAAGAACCAGCCTGATATTTTTACTTTATTTACTTTTATATTTTACTGGAATTTCTCAGCATTTGAACTCCTCTCCAGTGGGGCTTGGGTGCTCCCACCTGCAGGCAGAGCATATATAGGGCCACTAGCTCCTCTCCCACACAGCCTCAAACTGTTTCTGCCACTCTTCCATCCACCCATCCTTACAGCTCACTGACAAACCTCTCTAACTTACAATGAGGAGGCTGCCCACACATATGTGCTGGCTGATTTGTTCCTCGCAGACCCAACATACCACCTCCACAGTCACAGCAGCCTCTTCCAGTGATCACAAGTGTGAAAGAACAGCAACAAGCTGAGCTCATGCACCAAAGATCTCAGTATCAGTGACAGAGGAAGAGTGGGCTTTATACTGAAATTCTTGCTCTCTTCCCTGTGATACGTAACTTCTTCTGGGACTTCCTTAGCAGAAGGTTAATAAACCACAGTCACAATGGAAATTGCAGCTCCTCCTACACAGGGCATGGTGTGCTGCCACCAAAGAGGCAGCTTCAGGAGTTTGTTGCAGAGTCAACAGTCAACAGTTAAGTTTTGTTGAGTGATTTTGCTGGAAGTTTCAGCACTCAGAGATGACACCACCACATGAAGATTTTAATTGTGTATTTATTTTTGTAAATGTCTGTATTTGGTTTGTGCGGCCAGGTTTTGGTAGGAGGCAGCTACAGGAGTGGCTTCTGTGAGAAGCTGTGAGAGAAACAGCCCTGCGGACACCCAGGTCAGTGCAGAAGGAGGGGTAGGAGGTTCTCCAGGTGCCAAAACAGAGATTTCCTTGCAGCCCCTGTTGCAGCCCATGGTGAAGCAGCTGTTCCCCTGCAGCCCATGGAGGTCCATGGGGAGAAAATATTCACCTGCAGCCCATGGAGGGCCCTATGCTAGAGCAGGGTGGTGCCTGTAGGAGGCTGTGACACAGTGGGAAACTCGTGCTGGAGCAGGAGCCCACACTGGAGCAGGTTTGCCGGCAGCACTTGTGGCCCTGTGGGAGATCCACACTGCAGCAGCCTGCTCCTGAGGGACTATATCCTGCGGGAGGGACACTGTGCAGGGGCAGTTTGCCGCGATGCCACTGGCAGGGGTACCGGGCAGCCGCCTGCAGTTTCAGGGGCTGGCAGGACTGCTTCGGGGCGCCGGAGGGCTGGTGAAGGTCCAGCAGAGTTTCATCTAATCCACCAGTGTTCCAGACATGACAAGGAAGGAGAGATGAGGTGGAGGGGCTTCCCAGATGGTTTATTCGGGCACCAGGATCGTGCCAGGGAAGCACTGGCACGGCATCTTACAGTTACGTATATACCAGTGTGAGGGGCAGGGGAGGGCACAAACAGCCTATGGGATAGGGGTGCGGGGTTTGAATTTTGCAGGCTGGCTGTGTATTGGGGGATATAGAGCCTTCCCGAGGGAGAAACCAGGTACCGGGGAGCGGGGGTGGGAGTGGGGGTGGCAGTGCCTGGTTGAAACCTAGCCATAGCACACTGCAACAGTAGTTTGTGAAGAACTGTAGCCCCTGGGAAGAAGTCATGTTGGGGAAGTTTATGGAAGACTATCTCCATGTACTGGAGCAGTGGAAGAGTGTGAGGAGTCCTTACCCAGAGAAGGAAGGAGTGTCATATGTGGTGAACTGACCACAGTACTTATTCCTTATCCACCTGTGCCCCGGGTAGGGGGGAGCTAGAGAATTTAGAAGTGAAGTTGAGCCCAGGAAAAAGGGATGGGTGAGGAAAAAGTGGTTTTAATCATTTGACTTTGTTTATCATTATCTTACTCTGATTTTATTGGTAATAAATAAATTAACTTCCCTAAATGGAGCCTGCTTTGCCCATGACAGTCACTGGTGAGTGATCTCTCCCTGCCCTTATCTCAACCCATGAACCTTTAGTTATATTTTCTTTCCCCTGCACAGCTGAGAACAGTGATTAGAGCAGCTTTGGTGAGCACCAGGTGTCCAGCCAGGGTCAGCCCATCACAACATGCACCAGCTTACCATAGTTTCCCAGCCATGTGAGTATAGCAGTCAGCTTTTAGATTTCTGTTAACCTCTCATGCCTTTGCCTCAATGTTAGGGCACTTTGGTCCTGGGATTGTGCTTACATTTATTCCTGCAGTAGTGGAATGGGATGGTCAGTAGTCTTTCAGAAGAACTGTCTTGGTTTCAAAGACAGGTATTTGCTAAAGAAGGCAGAAGCCTCCTTTAGAATACGAAAATGTAACCCCCTTCCCTCCGAATTGGCAAAATTCTATAATTAAATAGGTAAAGCTCTTATCTAGTATGTTGGTCTTTGTGTGTAGTTTGTTTCAGTTTCAAACTTACACCTGCATCTGGATTTATCTGTTTTTCACATTCAGAGAAACATTGATTTACAGAATGTATATTTTTAATTTTGAGAACTTCACAAACAATGCAGTAGATCCCTGCCTTGGAGCAATGAGTCATGAGAAGTGGCTCGAGGACTGAAATGATTACTTTGAAAAGTGTATTTTTAACTACAGGAGGAAATAACTTTCATTATCATCAGATTGGCAAAGCACTTGAAGGTAATAACTCCATCAGGCAATTTTTTTCCTAGTCCTTATGTCAGAAAATAAAAAAGAAAGAAACACCTTTTTTTTTCCAAAACACTCTTCACAGCAGTGGAAAGTTAGATGGAAAGGCAAGATGCAGACAATGTCAAAATAAAATGTGTTGAAGAAAATAATAGGTGGATAAAAAGAGTAGGAAAGAAAAACCCCTCAGGATACATTAATTTCAAATGGTGCTTTTTAAAAGAGCTGTTTGGACCAGAAACCCAAAGAAACCTAAATAAATTATTTTAATTCATAAAATTTTAAAAAAATAGTTTGAAAAAAATTTATATATGAAGCCTGTACACCTATAATTCTGGACAGTAAACTATATTTATTCACACCTATAATCAGGCATCTTTCACATAAAAAAAATAATTTTTACTGTTCTATTTTCTATAAGACCTAGAGATACATAAACAAGGACTAACCTTGGGTTGTGTTCTCTGCAGCCAGCCACTTCAGCCATCAGCGGCTGTGGCCATCTCTGGTCATGAACTCCATTAAAACCTGGATGAATTTCCATATTCAGGCACTCCAGCAAGCAGCAAAAGAGCCCAACATTACTGTGTCTCTGACTGTGCAATAACAACAGGACCTGTCTATCCAACAGCAAAAATCCAACCTATCCTGTTTAGAGGTGTCTTTGTATAGAGAGTATGTGCAAGGTGCATTTTAAGGTTGTCAGTAGGAACCCAGAAAATTCACATAGCTGATGCACACAAATCAGTCTCCAGTGCTGCATTTTTCATACACATCTTTGCAATATTTGGAGCTAGTCTGAGAGACAGAAGATCTTCTGAATCAGGTGGCTTACATGTGTATCTGTAATTCAACTTGACTGAGTTGAAACATGGGGTTTTGTTAGCCTGTCAGCATAAACACAAGTCAGCATAAAGCCTCCTCACTCAGTGTAGTTCAGCAGCCCTACAAGAGACAACAGTGCCTCCCCTAATTTTCATGCCTAATTTTTATGGCAGTTAGTCCAAAGCCCCTACTTGCAGGCAGCCTACTCAGAGAAGTTGGAACAAGAACTGCCTGTAACAGAACAGGCCAAACCCTCTATATTAGTTATAGCTTCATCACTTAATTTAGCAGCCACCATCTGCCAAAATCTGGCTAGAGCTGGGGTGGTCACCAGGCAGGGTTTGCCAAAGTAGTGAAAAAATGCTGAAACAGGCTTCTTTCAGCTTCTGGATGGAAAAATCACTGCTTAATATAAACTTCAAAACACTTGAATTCCTCTGACCCTTTCAATGTAGACAGGATTTGGCCATGGGGAAGTTCCACAAAGCATTGGTTGTTGGTCTTACTGACTGATAAATACAAAACGGCTCAATGCTGTGCATAATCTCTTTTAAGCTGTTTGATCTAAGAAGAAGCCTTACATTTCCAAAACTCTTTAATCCGTATTTCCCTTACAAGTGGCCTAACATGAAAGTGTGCTTAAGCTGACTACAATATAGTGACCATTGCAAGAAACAGTCCCATACTCTTCCTGTGCTTTCCAGGATGTTCCAAGTCCCTGATGGATCAGTACAGCTCTTCAGTAGAGAGAACAGCACCAGACCATGTCCCTCCAGTAGGCAGGTACCATGCCAGGACACTGTGGCTGCCTTTGGGATTCACTCCTTCCTCAATGTGGACTCATCCCTGTGCACTGCATATAACACTGTACCTGTTGAAGTGTGAATATACAGCATAATGTAAATGTAGTCTGGAGACCACAGAAGGCAATAAGCCTAAATTGTCCCTGGTTTGTTTGTGTTCCTCTCAGGCACACCCACATCCTTGTTGCTGGCATAATTCTGTTCACTTTAACAAGTACAGCTTAGGTTTGAAGGGCATGCCCATCTGAGACAGTCTCATTTTAACCTCCAAAACACTTCCCCTGATTTTGATTGCTGTAAAAAAAATTCTTAATAAGGATTAATATTTAGTATTTTTAATATGCATGCTATTCTCTATAGAAACCTGTTTCTAATATGCTGTTCACACAATGTAAGGAAATATTTCTAAATTTTCCAGAATGTTTCATTGTCATGACATTTTTACTTAATTACAGTGTTATAATGAACCAGACCCATTTACAGCCTCTGCAGAGTTCCCACCCAAGCAGAAGGTTTTAAAGCCTTTGATTGGCAGTGTGGTTACTAGTGAAATTAATCAATGCTTATTAATAACATTTACAACAGGAGAAATAAAATGATTGAACTGTGTTTCAGCTTCAGCAGACCTAATTGTTTTCTCTGTCTCTCAGTACTCCAGCTCAGGTGGTATCTCAGGGGGTGCTGAGGTTTAGATTTTCTGCGAATATCAAAGTCAGCAGTCATAGCTCTCTATGTGTTATTTATTGAGCACAGTGACTGCAATTGCCTTTGTCCTGCAAATTCTATAGGGTAGAACTGCAGGATGACAATCTCCCTCTGAGGGTATTGAACACCTCTTGCTGAGTAAGACAAAGTAGAGTCTTACAAAAGGAAGATTGACATATTCAGGTTCTTACATTTAAGCAGGTATTTTGTGTACTGGATTTTCTTCTCCGCCCTTTTTAAGCTCATCATGTGAGAAACAGAAAATATATTTTGTAAATATATGTTTAGCTATCCAAAGGGTGAATAGCAAGGCTACAGAATATTACTCTGAGATACTTGTTTTATGACTTTTCATAGCCAGCAAAGATTCCTCTGGCTTGAATAGTTCCTAATCACAGAATTTTGACCTATTTTTCTACCTTGCTTTTAAAATGGATAAACTGCTTTAACTTTGCCAAATGTGCATCCTGTCGATCACTAGGCTGTCACTCAGCTGCTCTTTTTCATTCTCCTCACAAAATTAAACACTGTTTTTGCTTTTTGCCATGGGGGACTTGTATCAACCTTTTTACATCTTACCAAAGAAAGTAATCTGAGAGTGACGTAATCTCCTGCCTTGACCTTCTTGGCACCCTTGGCTTGCTCTAGAACTTTCCATGCTGTTTCAGTCCACGGTTTTTGTTTGCCAGACTGCCTGTTCCTAGTGCCATGCTGGGCAGCTGCAGGTGATCTTTACTCTTTCTTGGGCAATGTGCCTTCCAGTTTGGTTCTTTTCAGGACAGCTGCTGTTCTTCCCTCCAGCTGTTACTGTGTTGACCATGTTTGAGTGCATGAGAAAAGAGAAATCAATATCTAGCAGAATCATGAAAGTCTTGCTGGCTGTTTTTCATCTAGAGAATTCAATTATTTCCATTGTTTAAAATGTCCTAATAAATAAAGTTGGCTGACAATAATGTATAGTTGAGTAAATTTCATCTTTCAAAGCTACTATTTATTTTTTGTAAATCAATAAATTTGGTCTCTATATAGGTTAGACTCTTTTTCTTTTTTGAAAGAAAAAAGTCCTTTCTTTTCCTTCTTGCTTTCTTTTTTTTTTTTTTTTTTTTTTTTTTGCTTATATATTTATTTTTTTTTTCTTTTTTTTTTTTTTTTTTTTTTTTTTTTTTTTTTTTTTTGGCTAATCATATAATGATTCATTTACCTGTTCACTCAAACTGTCTCTTGGCTTCCTTTCCTTCCCCATGAGCAAATGCATGGCAGAAGAAATAGATCTTGTGCTGGACTGCAGTTCAACACTGGTGAGACAAATCTCCCCATCAGACAAAGTACTGCTATGTTTCACTTCTGCTCTTCTAGATTTTGCCTACAGAAAGAAGCTGTAGAGATGAGTGTCACACCGCTTAACACTAAACGTGGAATACTTTCTCTTTCCTCAAGCCTCTTCCAAAGACGTGGGAGTACAGAGATGACCACAGTGGGGCAAATGTGTATTCATGCGAGAAAGTTCATACATAGTTGTGTTTTCTGCAGAACACATGCTCTGAGACGTGAGATGTATTTTAAAATCTGAAAAATTAATTATATTTCTTTCTACCTCTACCTTCCAGAAAAATGGAATAACAGCTCCAATAAAATGTTTGTGACAGAAGCTACCATTGCTAATTTCTTTTGAATTGCTATCTTTAACTTATTCCACCACATGCGGGCTGATCCCACAAGGCTTCTCTTCATGGTTTTATAATCCATGAGGCTTTGGAAGTAAAAGTTGTTTTTCTTTTCATGACTTTGCCAGAAAATGGCGAATTGAAGTCTTGACTATGTCTGGACATGTGTTTTCTAGTTTCATTTCATCTGCTCAATGATCTGTCAATATTTTACATCTTTTCCTTGACCATCTATTCAATATGATATTACACAACATTTACAGTTCATCATGTCTGGTTTTGTAATTAAAGTATTATACTTTTAGTACTTATAAACTGTTTTTTTCTTACCTATGTCTTTGGATAAACCACCTAGAGGATTAATTTACTCTGTGCCAATTTCTAGGAAATTTTTATTTTTAGAACTTGGGAAAATAAAACAACCAAATTTCTTTATTTATAGCTCTATTTTGAGACTACTTTCAAATGGAATAGAACAGATTTTAAATGTAAAGCTGATCAGAATAGTGTAGACATATGTGGTTTTTTGCTCAAGCACATAAGACTGGGTTTGAATTAAAGTTATAAACTTTTGAGAATTTGTAACACTGATTATGAAAATATTTATGCTTCCTTCAAGTGTGTCCATTCAACTCAAGGGAGTTTGTCCACTGATTTCAACACTCTTTGTGTTGTAAGCAGATTCATTCAGGTGAGACTAATTGGGTCCTGGGTGAGAGAGTTCAAAGTCAGTGACTTTAAAATCAATATAATAATCAAAAAAATAATGAAATGAGAACATTTCTAATGAAACCATGATGTAAAAGGTAAAATAATTGTTTTACTTGTTCACTGCACATTGAAAAAATTGCTTTTATATCATTTTAAAAAATCAGGAAAAAAATCACTTAAATTAGGTTCAGGGATAATGAACATAATGAACTTGCGAACTTGAATGATCATGGTATTTTCCTCATGCTTGAAGCTGTACTATAATCTTATCTGCCTAATAATAAGATCTATTCAATGAAGTTTTCTGAAGTCACAGTGGAGCCACAGAGGTGAAAGAAGGGTCAAATATTAACCTCGAGCTTTTCCATTAAACACTAACCTGGAATAAGCTGTGCTTTTCCACCAAAGAGAGATCCTTGTCAACAGTATTTCCCTCAATTATTTGTGTTGAAAAAGAGACCTGTAATACACTTCTTTTGATAAAATGCATAGAGTGAAGATACCTGCATCTAAGCTCAGTGCACACACCCTCTGTGTGGCCCATGGTCAGAACTGGCAATTGCAGGGTGCATCTCACCTCACTTACAGAAAAGGTCTATTATGAGATCAGATACACACCAGAAAGATTCCTTTTCTGCCCACTCTGCAGGAGAGATCTGATACCTAGTTCAGGTGTTTGTACTGTATGTATGAGAAGTTGAGTCAGTTTGAATCTTAATATTTCACTGTCACCTCAATTAAAGAATTAACATCAGAACCCTTTAGATCAGTGTGACATGAAACTTTAACATTTGTTACAGACCTCCTTATTAGGCATGTTTCACTTATGCCTTAACTTTTGCATCAAAAATTCTTTTTTTTAGTTTCCTTCAGTTGTTGCTGAAGTTCAACCACAACAGTAACACAAATTCTTAGAAAAAACTTTGGAGACCAGTTATCAGAAAACATATTATAAAATACATTTTGTTTTACTGTTGTGAATTTACCTTTTAAAATATTTACACAAAAATTGCCAATTTGCAAAATAATAAAATAAGGGAATAGCTTAACAGAACAATATTAAATATTCTCTATATGAATGGAGGAAACCATATAAAAATATAAAAAAATGACAGAATGTATTGATTTCATAATAATTTGCTGAATGAACTTTCCCCTTTCTCACTATACAGTTACTCCCTCTTCTACAATTGCAGCAGCACAATAGTATGTTTTTCAGGCTCTTCTAAAGGTTGATTGGCTTTTCAAGCTATGTACACTCATTGATCCCAGCTCTGAAACATGCCAGTAAAAACAAAATCCTGGTCAAAACATTTGTCTTGATGAGTCACTTATTGACTTCAAGGGAAATTATTTTTAAACTCTGTTCCAAAGAAAGGTACCTTGAACGTGAGCAGACTTCAGAAGAGGAGTGAAAGTTTACCACCTGAGAGGTTCATTGAATTATGAACAGTTACACCAATTGTGTAAGTTTGTTCCAAAGTTCCACCTGCTCAACCATGTTATAAAAATCACTTTCTGGATTTCTTTGCGGATGAACTAAGACAGCCTGTCCATTGCTGTTGTTGCTTGCTATTTTCCTCAGAGAGGAATGAGTGATGAAAGCACAAGTCCATTCCTTAATAGGTGAGCACTCCTGAACTGGAATCTTGGATAGGAGAAATCTAGTGTCCAACAAGTTTCAGACCAAGTATAATATAAATAAAAGTGGGCACTGTTTCTGGATGTCTGTATGTACATGAATTCTACACAGTCTTATAACAGCTACTTCCAGAAATATGGTCAAAGCCTTTAACATGCTGAATTCCTGGCATAGCTTGAGAATAGGTTGCATGCCAGATGGTTTTTTTTGGTTTTTTTTCCCAAAATGAGACAGAGGTATTTTTCATCAACATACTTGTTTGACACTGACTTCAAAGAACTAATAATAAAACACTTGCTGTGGAGAAATCTGATTGATAGAGTAATGGAGATGATTTTGCTGGGTCCTTCTGGTGCTCATTTCCATGAGCGAGATTTTTAAAGCTTTGGAGACTTCCTTGTAAATGGTATTGCTACTGTAGCACAATATAAATGTCCTATTTTCAAGAAACAGTATGTTCACGCTGCTGGACTTCTCTGTTATATGAGTCATGTGACTTTAATAAAAGATTCTGTCATTTCTCTGCTCTAGTGTATTGTGGTTACAGATTTAAATATGCAAACCACCATTTAACATGCATTTTCAAGCCACCAGGAAGTAAAGTTCAGGACATCATATGTTTTTCCAAAGTACTCATTATAAACATCAGGTACTCAGGGGAAGCCCAAGCGTCAGTTCCTGAGGTATTACTGATATGAGTGAGAAACTTCCTGTTCTCACCAAAGCCACAGCAGCACTTGCTCATGGGAGTCAAAGGACATTGTGTGTCCTAACCAGGAATGTCAACTGCACTGAAAATCTGTCACAGAAAACAGAAGAAAATACTAATTTTCATCACATATTTTATTTTCTTTTGATTCTACCCTTACAGAAGCTTTACCTTGCCTTGTTTCTTAACTTTTTGTCAAAATGACCAAGAAGCCACTTGTACTTTCCTAAAACATGTTTTTATAAAAATATTTATATTTCTACATTTGTACTTTATTACACAATTTATTTTGTGTTGTGAGACATAAAAATGCTTAAGTTAACATCTCCACATTTTAGGTTTCAGACCAAGCCCCAGCCACTTGTCATGCACTGATTTGGTGTCAGTATCCTTCTAAGGTTTTCCCTGCTACTCTAAAACTTGAAGTTTTACTTCCTAATAATTTTAGAATCAAACACAAAGCTGCTACACTTACTAAAGAATAAAAAGTGTCTAATTCTAAACATTTATTTGTGTCACATACAGACATTTATGAACTCCACAAAACAGAGAAATCAGTGCATAGCAGTTGACCAATATAAATGCAAGGCAATTCTGAAACACATCTGAAATTCTATCTGCAGGTCTCAGTTTCACAACCCTTTTGACTGCAATGATGTTGCACAAGTATAATGCAAGGCAGAATGTAGTCTTCTGCAATGAGTAGTCAAGAGCCAAGAAATGCCTTCTGGTCCGTGCATAATGACAGCTTTTTGCTGGCCTCCAGGATATCAAAGACACTGTGCAAAGAGCCTCATAATTGTTTTATTATATTACTTTTAAGGGTGGGATTCAGTGCAATTGTTTTAGGAAACTGTTTCTGACCACAGTATTTAAAGAGATCTTTCCTGCAATACTTCTGATTATGAAATTATTCTAGGAATTCAGGAAGCAAATTCATTACATCCTTCTCCACTGTGAAGGAGAAACCAGATAAAATCAGTTTAACTCCCTAGAAATCAGTGTTACAGCAGCCAAAAATTAGGCCTAGTGTGTTATAATGCCTGGAAAAGACATACAAATTTTCCACTTTTCCATATTAAGGATGAATCATTTGTCTTTGTTTTAGCAGCAATGCTAAATAGAATAGAGAAGGTGTATGCCAGAAGCGAGGGGGAGGAGGACTTGAATAATTTTGTATTGTTGAAGAGTTCAGTTTAATATGAAAAAAAATTACTTCAACAATCTGCAAATGAATGAGCCACAGACAAGGGAAAGCCATACTTTTTGTATTAAATCAATCCATTCATTTAACTGTTGGATGTGTTGATAGCTGAATTACCATCTGCCATATAAGCAGATGTTTTTCATCCATGTTTTAATGAACCTTTTTTTTCTAATCAACTTTGTACAGAGTAAAAATCTGCTTTTAAGAAGCACTGCATTTTCCATACACTGGACTACTTTGGCCTGTCAAAATTACAACTTTTTAATCAAATTAAAGTGTTTATGTGACTGTGCTTCCTTGCATGGTGTGAAATGCACCCTTGCTTAAGCAATGATTCTCTCCCATCCTTTTCAAAAATGAAGTAGTGACACTTAAGCTTTTCTAGAGCAAGGCTGTGGCAATCCATCTGCAATTTGAGTAAGAGCATGCAGATATTGAAATAATTACCTCCCACGATTACCCATCGGCTCTCAAGTAATTACCTGCTTCCATTAGCATTTTATTTGATTCATTAATTACCTTCAGAAATGCTGGTTGGATGTCCACTACCTGAAAGGATTGCATTCAAATTAACCAACAAAGGTTTTGTTAAGCTGTCAGCATGAAAATATGAGGCAAGGTAATATATAAGAATCGTCAAGCAGTAAAGTGCAAGTCCTTTAATTTCCATTTGTTCAAAGTCACAAAAAGTTTCATGCAATGTGCCCTTGCAGCCCAGAAACCAAACATGTCCTGGGCTGCACCCAAAGCAGCATGGGCATCAGGGCAAGGGAGGTGAGTCTCTCCCTCTACTGTGCACTCGTAAGACCCCACCTGCAGTGCTGCATCAGATCTGGGATCCCCAGCACAGGAAGGACATGGACCTGTTGGAGCAAGTCCAGAGGAGGCCACCAAGCTGACCAGAGGGCTGGATCGCCTCTCCTATGAAGACAGGCTGAGAGAGTCGGGGTTGTTCAATCTGGAGAAGAGAAGGCTCCAGGGAGAACTTATAGCATCTTCCAGTACCTAAAGGGGTTACAAGAGAGCTGGAAATGGACTTCTTACAAGGATGTAGAGTGGTAGAAGAATGGGTGATAGCTTTAAACTAAATGAGAGCAGGTTTAGATCAGATATTAGGAAGAAATTCTTTAATGGAAGGGTAGTGAGTCAGTGGAACAAGTGGCCCAGAGAAGTGGTGGATGGAAGTGTTCAAGGCCAGGTTGGATGGGGCCCTGAAAAGCCTGGTCTAGTGGAAGATGTCCCCGCCTGTGGCAGGCAAGTTGATCTTTAAGGTCCCTTTCAAACCAAACCATTCTATGATTTACAAGCAGGAAAAAAACCAGTGATATCTCTCTCACATCCATTTTGATCCTACAAGTAGTTTACCGCAGAAGAATATTTACACCATTTAGGACTATTTTATCACACAAAGGGTTATATGAACACACTGGCCCAGAATGTATTGGAGGATTGACCTCTGAAGTGTACATGGTTACTATCTTGTTATGCACTATATGTACTATACAATAAAGTTTTATACTTCTGGTTTGATTCTTTGACTGATACGAAGATTCTAAACCTGTTATTTTGTGAATGGAACCTCCTAGTGTTTGTCCTCAGGCATATATTTACACATGGATAACAATATTTAGGTAAAATACCAGGCCTCCTTATAGATGCCAGTACCTTGTTATTTTGCAAAACATTCTCTGTGACCCTTCCAGAGCATCCTTTAGTGAAATGTTGATCACTGAGACCCCCCAAAAAGAGCTCTGTAAATTTTCTCTGCAAAAAGGAAAGGTTATTTGGAGTAGGTAAACATACGAGCAAAAGTAGTTTGAGTTTGGTGAAAAGTGTCCAGAATGTCACATAGAACCAACAGAAATATCTAAAGGGTCCAAAAATTGATGACAATATTCTTGAAAGGACATTTTTTTTCCCTCACACTGCCCAAAAGGGACTTAAAGCTAAGAAAAATAAGTTGACGCAGTTACAATTTTGCTAATAACTTGTTCCACTGGCCCTTTTTTAGCACCAGTGGCCCCTTCTCATCTGATGTTAACCATCTGAAACACAGGCATCCAGGCTGTATTTTAGTCAGTGAAGAGGAATATCTCCATTGCGAGATTCACCCTGATCAATCCTGTTCCCTGATATTACTACATTCATTCTTCCCATTGTCCAGCTCACCCACTGGGAGTGTTGCCTATCACTTCAGATGACATAAGATTTTATTCCTTCTGAATATTATTCTTTTTTAACAATTTACCAGACAAGAACTTTCCAACAATAGTCTGTACCAGTAAAAATTATGCTAAAGTATTACTGAAAAGCAGCATAAACTGAAGACAGCACAATAAAATAATGTATTTTGTTGATATGAAAATTATTGCTGTTAAACAATTTTCAGGGATTCTTGAGAGGGTATAAAATGGTTATGTCAGTGCCCTGATGTATTTAAAGATGTATTTAGTGAATCTACATTAAAGCATTATTCAGAATCTGTTTTCCCTGATTTTTTCTCATTGACATGTAACTTGCAACTTTATCCTTTCATTGACTGTAACATACCCACACTGAGTATGTTTACCTGGACAATATACCTCACCACCAGGTCCATTATTGATCACAAAGGTAATTCCAATGAAAAGAGCCAGCAAAAACAACAGAAAATATAAGATGTGATCATGTTGCTTCTATTCATTTCTTGTGTGCAGCATTGTTCCATCTTCATTTTGATCCCTGTGTCTCCTTTTCACCTCCTCCTTGCAAAAACACCTTTTAAGACATTTAGGGTAAAACTCATCTCACCAGGTTTTTGAAAAGTGATGATGGTCTGTGAGACATCTGGTTCCAGGGGAAGGTTTCCCAGGCCCCTGGGTGATAACATCGTATTCATCACAGAGGAGAAAACATCAGAACATAGCCAGATGTTTTCCAGAGGCAAAAGAATTAAGTCTGGGTCTAATAAAGGCAATTACATTGCATCCCAAGCATCTAGTCTTCTAGCACAGGAAATAACTTTTAGAGATAGAAGGTGACACTTCCAGACTTTTTATATTTTTTTTGCATTTCCATTGCTGCTTTGGTATTTACCATTTGGTGTAACCATAAAGAGGTTTTAAGTAGAATCTCTGAAATATAAAATCAAATGGCACATACTCTGCTATCAGCAGATAGGTCTCTGTACTTTAACTGTTCATGTTATGAACACTGGTTTTACTAACTTAAAAGGAGTCTTAAGCATGATGTAGGCAGTGGTTTGCATGCTTTAATATTTCACATGTTAGTCTAGCAGTTTTATCTTATTAGCAGTTTCTTCCAATGCATGAACTTAAGACCATCTTGCATCTGCGCAAGGATACTTTGTCCTACCTCTGCCACTCCCAAATTTATGTTCTGTGAGATCTCACGAGGCTACAAAAAACAGGTGTTTCTCATGCCATCTGTGGTAAACAGACACTCACACTATTTCTGTTGCCCAGTGCCTTACCTGCACTGTGGCCTGTGGAGCACCTACAAACCTGCTCTGAGCTACCAAACCAACAAGGAAATGGGACAGTTCCCTTACTACCCTTCTATCTAATGTTCAACATAGTCTCCTTTCTAAAATTTTGCTTTCTGTTATACTTTAAATTAAAAAACAGTAGCAAAATATTACCCCATAGTATGCATGTACTTACAGACCACAGAACTCAGAGTTTGCCATTCTGTGCTGCACAGCATAAGGGGGACTTTTGAACTGGAAAACTGTGATATCAAATCAGCAGATAAGACTGATTTACCCTTCTGCGGATGCAAAGGAGTTAACACAAGAATGGAAAGTAGAGTTTGGAGCAATCCAAATAGCTTGACTAAGATTTGGTTTCCCATTGTCAAACACCTGCTGCTGTTTAAATATAATCCAGCATCAAACCTAAATGAGAAAAAACAAGGACAGAAAAGAGTCCCTTCATGCGATTCTCCTGGGGTTTTTTAGTATTCACTGTATGCATAAATCTCACTGACATGTATCAATCAAGCAAAAATCTTGGATCTCATTTTCTATTTTCTGATAGAAATCTTATGCCTTTTAATATAAATAGATGCTATTAGTTCACTTTCTTTTTGTCTGGTTTGCCTATACTTTGTTATATTTAATGGTCCAAAGTGAAGTGAATGATTACTTGCAAATAGTATTGTATCATTGATAATACAGATTAATAATACTGGAAACGGTTTTCTGCAAAAGCAAGTGGATATTAGCTATAGATGGCACTGGCCAGATCGTTTGCCGTGACCTACTGATTTGGGTGTAAATCAATAAATATTCAGGGCACTAAGATCCAAGCTGATGGAAGGCTTTAAACAAGCTAAAGCAAAGCTAAATGGAAATTTAGGGGTATGAATCTCCATATATGGCTCTTATAACACACATCTGTCCAGTTAGTCATGTGAAAAATAGTGAGTACTCACTTCTTACCAGATAGATTTCTTGGGTCTGGTTCTTTACAGAACAGTGACTATTCCAGGAAAGTTGTCCATGCCTGTTCTGGTTTCATATGTAAGTCCAATGATGCATTAAGTGCATCACAAAACTCCTTGGAAAAAAAGACTATGACTCAAAAATGTGGCCAGTGTTTGTCCTTTGTATTAAAAGGAAGAAAAAAACAGAACTGCATCCCAAGGACCAGAATCCACCACAGTTCACTGTAGCCTTGAAGTAGGTAATTCTTGGATACCAGCAGCAGATAACTCTTGGGCATGAAGTCTGCAGAAAAAAAAATTTAATTGTAATTTTAATGACCTGTGATATCATTTCAATGCATAGCAGTAGTGTCCTAGATTTCAGGACCAGGATTTCAGATAAAATGTTGTGGAAGGCCCGATTTTAATTTCAGTTAGGTTCATTTGTACTGTGTGCTTTATTTGTATTTATACGTAGAATAAAATAAAATATAAATATCAGCTTTGTTTCAGATGTGCTGAAGATCAAAACCATTGGTGTCAGTTGTAAAAATTACTTATTGAAAACATATTCAAATGGCATAAAAGCAACACAACTATTTTGTGCAATGCTGGCTGTTGGCCCTGATAACAGCTGGGGTCTAGGCTGGATGATCCTGTCTATCACAGAGGTAACTGAGAGCCTCACAAATAAATAAACAATCACTAATGAATCCATGGAGACTCCAAGCCTCCTAGTTTTAAGTGTGGTAGGTTGCACTGGTACCTCTTTTCTAATTATGGGGGATATCTGGACGATTAAGAGTTGAGGAAAAGTATTATTTTTTCTGTGTTAAATTCTTAGAGAACTCAGTCTAAATTCAATCAAAGGATAGCAGCATCTACCATGCTGACAGCTCCCAACATAGTGTAGGTTAATTCCATCTCCTTTCTATGGTTTTCCTAAGTGCATGGTCAATTTAAATTACAACGTTCAGCAGAAGAAGCTTGGCTTGATGTTTATCTGTAAGTATTGCAGATGTCACACAAGAGATGCAGTGGCACTGATGAGGATGAGAGTGACAGACTGTGCTTTGGGACAGTAGTGTAAAACACCTGTTCCACTGGCAGAATGATACCCAGAATTTTCACAAGTTCATTAAATTGTTTCAGGCAATCTCCACAGGGCACGTTGTTTTGTATCTTAGCTAATCCTAATTCTTTTATATCTGCAATAATTGCAATAAATATATGCTTACTGCTTTACACTACTAACCAAGCATTGCCTGAAAGAAGTCTGACAATTCATGTTAATGTTTTATGTTTTTCTCACAACATGAAGAAAGCTCTGTTCCACTGAACGTTGCAAAGAAAAACAATCTTTTTTCTCAATGATCCTAAACTATAGGTGAGAGATGTTTTTAATCAATTTAATGAGATATCTAAAATTAATAAAGAAGGGTAATTTTGATATGTAACAATCTGAATTTTAAAAAGAAATTCAAAGCTAAAAAATAGTTATGGACAATTTCCCTATTCATTGGGACAGAAGTTTAAAAAGTACATTTTTCAAAGCAGTAGAAGGCAACCTGTTTGATCTTCAGTAAGTGACAACAGTGCATTTTGTTGGGCTTATGTGGCACAGTGTCATGGTTTCAAACCCCAGCTGAATACAGTCACGGACTCTCCCCCACTGGGATGGGCCAGAGAGTCAGAAGGGTAAAAGAGAGAAAACTCCTGGGTTGAGATGCAGACAGCTTAAGAGGGAAAGGCAAAGCTGTGCACACAAGCAAAGCAAAACAAGGAATTATCTCACCACATTCCATGGGCAGACAGGAGTTCAGCCATCCCCAGGAGAGCAGGGCTTCATCACATGTAATGGTGACTTGGAATGGCAAACACCATCACTCCAAGCGTCCCCCCCTTCCTCCTTCTGCCCCAGCTCTACATACTGAGCAAGACATCATGTGGTCTGGGATATCCCTGGGGTCGGTTGGGGTCAGCTGTCCTGGCTCTGTCCTCTCCCAAATCCTTGTGCACCCCCAGCCTTCTGGCTGGCAGAGAAGGCCCTGATGCTGTGTGAGCCCTGCTCAGCAGCAGGAACAGATACATCTCCATATTATCAACACTATTTTCAGCACAGATCCAAAACACAGCCCCATACTGCCATAAAGAAAATTAACTCTACCCCAGCCGAGACTGTCACACACAACATCTTATTCTTAGCTGTCTCATAGGAAATATCAATCCCTAATGCAGTAGAAACAATATATGAAAGAAAAAGAAACATTATTGCTAATATTGTTTGTTAAGGTAAAACACCCTTCTGGTTTTTTGTATTCAACAGTATAGTACCATTTAATGGACAATATCAATTGACTCATGCTTAGTTTAGAACAAATAGTTATTTACATTCTATTTGTATGAAAAGTTAATCCCTCAAATAGACTTTTAAAGTACTATTTTAACTAGCAATTAATTCTGTTTAAATATAATTTTTAGTTCAGGGGGCTTTACTGAACTTTATTCTCATTTTCTACATCAAAGTACCAGAAAGAGGAACACACATTCTACTTTCATAAAAATCAGGGGAAGAGGCCTTTGTATCAACTAATATAGGGAAAAATTAGCAGACCTTCAAGATAATCAATCAGAAAAATGGTATTTTGTCCAAATGGAATAAAATTATCCTATCTGGAATGCCATTTTTGTGTCATTGTGGAAAGAGTTCTTCCTGCTTGAATTGAGACATTGAATCAATGTGGCTAAGGTGGAAGGAAGGTGACAAAAACTTCAGAACTATGTCCAATGGAAACAGGCATGTACCTTGGGTACATCCCATGTCTTAGGTGCTTTTCTGTATTGCCATCAAAGGGAAACGAGAATGACTGAATGACACCTGAAAAATTATGAATATTCAATCAAATTTAAAATTTAACTTAATGGTCAAATATATATATATATATATGTGTGTGTGTGTGTGTATGTATATATATATGCATATGTATATAGGTAGAAAATATTCTACTGATCAGTGAGAACATTATGTATTTTAGCCCAATCACATTTCACCTCTGCTGTGGTTTAAGCCCAGATGGAAACTGGGCACCACGCATCCACTCTCTCAATTCCCACTCTCTCCCCACCACCCTGGTGGAATGGGGAGGAGAATCGTAGTAATAGATAAAATACTTTCTAGAGGAAAGAGATATTTGGATTAGATTATTTTGTGCTTCAAGGTAGACTAAGAAGCAGAGGATGTAGAATTTAGAGAGCATACTTTGTTTATGGCAGGACACAGTGATTCAAGCAGACATGAGAAAGAGGGTACCATGGGAAGAATTCACTCTTCTGTGTTTGTTTTGTATTTGTATCCAAGAAAAAGACCCTTTCCAATCTACCAAGACTTAATTAGTCCAGTCACTCTTCTTTCTTTAACTGATGGTAATGCATCCTTTTTTTAAAATAAATTGCAACTCTAGTAAGGAACATTTCATTGGAAAATATGAATAGTAAATGACCAATAAAGATAAGGAAAGGCAGCAGCAGTTGCACGAGTCTTGAAATCAAGCCTGAATGATTTGGTAAGTTCAAGCTCCTTCACGGATCATTGAGTCTGATGACACAGTCTCTGTATAAAGCTTTATGACCTGCAAAATAAGGAGTCCAGACACTGCAGAAGCTGTCCTGTGTGTCAAGGAGAGGAGGTGTGCAGAATGGAGTTTAAAGAGCAAGAGCGTTTGTGTTGTACCCAGTCACAGTGCCTGGTGTGACTGAAGTCATACTGACAATGTTGTGCAGAGGTAATGATTTCTTTAGGATTCCTTCTCCCCACCTCCAGCTATACAGAGCTGAGAACCACAGAGAAAGGAGCTGTTATTTTTATTTTTATTCCCATCTTTATCTGCCTAATTAGTTTGAAAATTGAAATTAATAATTGTGAGTCTATATATGACAAAAAGCAACACCGTTGCTACAATATATTTACAACAGAAACTTCTTCCCAGTGAAATGGGAATAGATTCTTCTATTTTAGAAAGCAACTATGTGTGTTAAAAAAACATTTCAATTACTCAAGCTAAGACAGTAACTTCTGCAATGACCTCAATGGAAGCATTCCTGCCTAATTACTGGAAAAAGTGTCTAATCCTTTCTATATCTTTCAATAGCACCCAGTGCATTCTGAACTCCCACTGGAGTCTCTCAAATGACAGCACACAGAGGATGCAGCAAGGAATATGCAAACTGTGGAACATAGCCAAATAAAGCTCAGTGGCTTCCCTCAAAAGGAGTAAGAATTTCTTGAGATATACCCTTCCCTTCCAGTACTAAAGATTCTACTCAGAAATTTCATCACGTTACTGCCTTTTGTGGCAGTGCTGCATAGGTATTAAGTAACTGAGAAATATGTACTTCTACAATAAACAAAGATGGACAAAGATTTTGTGTTTTCCTAACCCTTCTTTTTAAATATCCTCTGAACTAGCTGATCCCTTAAAACAGTATTTTGTGTATAAATCTGATCCTTCCTATAAGAATAAAAAGGAGATCTTATAGCTGGGATTATAATTACTATTTTGGAATTTCAGAATATTTTTCTCATAGAGGTTAGCTATGGAAAAAAATCCTAACAGAAATGTACCTTGTCCAGCTTAAGCAGTTAAAAATAGGACCCACAGTACGTTGCTACAGATGTAAAAGCCATCAAATGATCTGGGAAAGTTTTTCTTTAAATGTGGCCTTGCAGATGTTGAATCACTTGGCAGAATAAATATGGTGCCTATAGTATGTATTCCCATTGGCCCTCTGTGACCCAGGTTAGCTTTTCCCTTAAAGAAAACATAAAGCATTGAGGCACTCTTGCTTTCCTTTCCTATGAAATTTAATAAAATAATGATAAAACCGTTTGCTACTGTATAAAAAAAATAACATTTTAGGTCTCAAGGAGTGTAAGGTCACAGCTAAAAAACGGTTATAGACAATTTGCCTATTTTATTTCTCCTACAAGCTACAATTTGGAAAGCTTTTTGGAAGGCATACCTTCATTTTCAAAGAAAAATATTAAATGAAAGAGTTTTTATGTAATTAACACTCAGAAACATCTTAAAGTGTATGTAAATTTGATTTTTTTGTCTATTGTGCATTCCAAAATAGGTCAATTTCATTTCATGATAATTATTAGACTGGGAGAAAAATCCAAGATCAATACCAGCATGATTTGAGGATGACTCCTGAGTGTCATCTTCAAATAGCTGGTCCTTGTCAAATATTCATTCTATGGTATCTGAGATACAACTGCAGGTCTGTGTGCTCCTATTTGCAGCATGAAAGGAGAATGATTAATATGAAGGTTTTAATTGGTAGCTGGCAATAAATGACAAGTATTTACCTATTCCATCATTCAAGGTTAGTTATTCTGTAACAGCTGTTCTTTAATATCTCTATAACTTTTTACTTAGGGTAAGGACCGCTTTCTCTGTTTAGCGTCATTCAGGGTGAGAGGAAAAGAGAGCAGTGATACTTTTAAGATCACATTGTATCTTCAAATGAATTAAGTGCTGTTTGTAGATAAATACCATCATTGCCAGGCAATTTATACAAGCACCTAGTTTAGAAGCTCAGCTGTTGATTTTGGATAAAATTTTTTACTATCCTGTCAGAATCCAAGAATTCTACTTTTTAGAAAGATAAATGTATTTAATGATTTTTTTTTCTTTGCTGCAAAGTAGACTGTGTTTAAAGATCAGAAGCATATCAAACTGAGTAACTGAGAGTAACCTGAAAACCTGGGAGAAGAGGGAAATGCTGCTGTGTAGATTAAATAACTCCCAACCTTTCCTTTGGAAATCTAGATGATAAATTCTGATAATTCCATCCCAACTTTCCTCCAAATACACTTCTGCCATTTATTATAGAATTGGGTTGGTGGTAGGTAGTACATATGGTACATTGTAGAAAATATTTTTTATGACATGAAAGGATATCAGATGTTTCGTTTTATTTCATAATTTTTTCCATGACACCTGCATTAAAAAAAAAAAAAAAANCCTGGTGAAATAAATGGAATACTTAGAAATACTAATCCCATTCAGGAAAAAAAAAAAAAAAAAAAAGAAAAACAGAGTGGACACCAGTGACAAATGGGGTTCCTTATGGTATGGTATTGGGACCAGCACTATTTGACATCTTTCTTGGCAACATGGGCAGTGGGATCAAGGGCACCCTCGGGAATTTCTCTGACAACACCAAGGTGTGTGGTGTGGTCACACCCAGGAGGGAAGTGATGCCATCCAAAGGGACCTGGAGAGGCCTCAGAGCTGCATCCATGAGAATCTCATGAAGTTCAACAAGGCCAGGTGCAAGATCCTGCACCTGGGTTGGAGCAATCCCAAGCACAAATACAAGCTGGGAAAAGAAAGGATTGAGGGCAGTCCTGACCAGGGGAACATGGGGTTGTTGGAGAATGAGAAGCTCAACACAAGCCTGCAATGTGCATTTGCAGCCCAAAGAGCCAACCCTGTCTTGGGCTGTATCCTAATCAGCATGGGCAGCAGGATGAGGAAGGGTTCTGCCCCTCTGCTCTGCTCTGCTCTGCTCTGCTCTGGTGAGACCCCACCTGCAGTGCTGCATCAGCCCTGGGTTCCCAGCACAAGAAATCTGTGAACCTGTTGCAGTGAGTCCAGAAAAAGGCCATGGTTATGATCAGAAGACTGGAGCACCTTTCCTGTGAAGAAAGGCTGAAAGAATTGGGATTGTTCAGTCTGGAGAAGTCTCCAGGGACCTAAAGGGGCCATAAGAGAGCTGAAGAGGGACTGTTTAAAAGGGCATGTAGTGACAGAATAAGCAATAATGACAGGACTATGAGAGAGTAAATTTAAGTTACATATCAGGAAGAAATTCCTAATATCAATCTAAATTAATGTGTGAGGGTGATGAGGCATTGGAACAGGTTGCCCAGAGAAGCTGAGGTTGCCCCATCCCTGGAAGTGTTTCAAGGCCAGTTTGGATCGGGCTCTGAGCAGCCTGGTCTAGTGGAAGGTGTCCCTGCCCATGGAAGGGGGCTTGGAACTAGATGGTCTTTAAGGTCCTTTCCAACCCAAACTATTTGGTGATTCTGTTATCGCAAGCAAAACAAACAAAAAACCCACCATAAATTCTTCTTTTGACAGTGAAGATCCAATGATCCTAAATCTAAATCAGGTGAAGATTAATTTGACCTGTGTAGAAACTTAATGTTAATAAACAAGACTCTTAAGTCTTGTAAATCTGCATCATTTTGATAAGAATGAACTTTCTTAGCAGTAGATGGAGGTCTAGTTCATAATTGAAAAATCAATATAATGTCAAAAAAGAAATCTGCAACACTATTTACTTTAAATAAACAGAATGCAATAGCATACTTCACTTGATGCTTTGGTTTTGATTTTTTGGGTTTTTTCCTTTAAGGAATACACTATTTTCTATCCATCTTACTGCTCATTTTTCCCTATATTTTCTATTTCATAAGAAAAATGACAGATCATTTCTTATCAAAGTCAGTGCTTCATAAGTGCCACATATATTTTCCAGTTAAAGTCAATAGATAAAAATCAAGAAAAAAGAATAAGGCATTTATATTATTCTGCATAGTGAATAAAAATATGCATTAATACACTTATTATTAAAAACAGATGGAAATAAGTATGTGAGAAAATTTACCTGTTCTTTATATTGAATCTATTTGGGATTTCCAAAGCAAGTTCTGTAATGACTAAGCATCAAAGTCCAGTAAAGGAAATTGTTGTGATTTATTTGTTTTAAGGCCACTAAATGAGCCGATTACTCACCTATATAACCATATTTTCTTTCCCCTCTAACAGAGCAGCTCTTTCTAGAACCCTTTTTTCCCTTGGTCACAACCTCTATTTAATTGTCTTGTCTGAAATTAGAAAACACTTTCTTTAAGCCATTGTTTATACCATTTTTGCACAATTAGACTTATGTGCAGTTATAAAAAAACCCAAAAATTAATAATTAAGAGAGTGTTAAGGTCAATATGAAAAACAGCTTTCCTTAAAATTTTGTCCTACACTGCTTTCTGAAAAATGATAAAAGGATCATATTTTTTCACTTTTTTCAAATTCCATCACCCTCCAAACTACATAAAAGGTGACTTACACCCTCTGCTTCCCACCGCTGTCATATCTAGCAGCTTTCCAAAGCAGAACTCAGCAAGAGTTTCTCAGTGTAATGGCTTTTTTGTGCTCAGTGACATTGAAACACATCCACAGAAGCATATCAGTTTGAATGAAACTTGTGCTGGTCAAAGTTACTGAAGAATTTTATTTGCAATGTTGAAGTCTAGGCAATAGAAAGACAAAGGTTCAAGTCAACTTCATCTTGGTTTGAAGCAGAAATTTGAGATATGGTGTCTCACACTCTGGGCAATTGCCCTGAATGATAGTCTCTGGCTATTCCAGAGTGAAGTTCAGGCTGGGTGGACATGATGAGAACAAAGGGAATTATTTTCTTTTTCCACAGCATTGAAAGGTCTTGGATGTTGAAATGCTATAAGGAAAAATCATCATCACTTCTCCGAATCTTAACAATATCACTGTTAATTATGTGGGGAAGCTATGTGAACTCAGTCTTGAAGACAAAAAAATAATTTGCAAGGGGTATCTGGTTAGTGCCTTAATCTGACCAATGGATTGAATAGAGCAGAAGCCCTATGGGGGAAAATGTCACATATGAGGATCAGACGTCTGTTCTTTGTAGTGCCCCAGTTTTCATGGGGTAAATAACCCTCCATTTCCTGTATGTATTACAGGCACTTGCTAGACAATAAAAAAATGTGAAGTACCATCCTGGGCTATGGAAAACATTTATTCCAGCTGTGATAGGCTTGTTAGCTCTGCTTCCCTCTGCTTTCCATCCATTCCCTTGACGATACCCCTTCCCCCATACCTGCCACTCTTTTAATACTCATCTCTGTCTTTTCTAATCTCTCTTCCCAGTCCTTATTGTGCCTACCTCTTTTGGCAATTATATCCTCAAGGAAATAATCTAGATAGTTTTAGACTTTTGCTCTGAAAGTATGTGAACTGAAATTTTTAAAAGCCTGACTGTTCAGTCATATTTAAGCAATTTTCAAAACATGGCAGAAGGCAAATTTCTGAAATTAGGTTGGTCATGTCCTCCCTTCCTCCTTCCCAGACAGATTCCAAGTACCAATGTACGCATTAAGGTGATAGAGCTTCGCAAATAAGCAACTGTAAGATTATCTTTAGATGGGCAAGACTAGGTATTTTCAGAAAAAGAGCTGATTTAGGTCAGAATGATGAAAACATTTAATCTGAATACAAGGCTTCCCCCACAAAATGAGTATTTTTCAGAGTTTAAGAATCATAAAACCAGTTTTCATACTGAAAAGTTTTGTATAAGATACAGATAATAGGTCCTGATAAATCTTAAATCAAAGCCATATGTGAACACAATGCATTCTCTTTAGTGACATAAATTCAGCTTGCACAATTTAGCAGAACCATTCACATATGTAAGATTAAATCAAGACATGTGCAACATCTCCATAAAAATAATCACAGTAAAGCAGCCTAAGAACAGTGTGACTGATCTGACTGTGCCATTAGGTGTGGGAGAATACCTACAGAAACATGGCTCAAAGAGACTAAATTCAAAAGAAGGCAGAACATCACACCAAAATAACAAATGCTGTGCATGACAGAGTTCAGACAAAGATGATCTGTACTATTAATCTTGTGAAGAAAATAATGCAGGATAAAGGAGGATGGTATAAAATTTTTTGTAGCCACTAGAAATTAGTGTGAAACATTTCTTCATGACAATCTCCATTATAATACGACTGCAAGCTGGGAAATCACTTTTGCTGAATTATTCATTTTGATTAAAGAATTTCAGCTATCTGCACAGTGCACCTGTTACTTGTCAGGCCAGGGGTTATTATATACAGGCTGGGGAATGAGAGGCTGGAGAGCAGTGCCGTGGAAAGGGACCTGGGGGTCCTGGTCCACGGCAAGTTGAATGCAAGCCAGCAGTGCCCTGGAGCCAGGAGGGCCAACCCTGTCCTGGGCGGGCATCAGGCCCAGCATCGCCAGCCAGGCAAGGGAGGGGATTGTCCCTCTCTGCTCAGGGCAGGGGCGGCCTCACCTCGAGTGCTGGGGGCAGCTGTGAGTGCCACAATGTAAGAAAGGAATTAACCTGTTAGAGAGTGTCCAAAGGAGGACAACAAAGATGATGAAGGGCCTTGAGGGGAAGCTGTGTGAGGAGCAGCTGAGGTCACGTCGTCTGTTCAGGCTGGAGGAGACTGAGGGGAGACCTCACTGCAGTTACAGCTTCCTCGAGAGGGGAAGAGGAGGGGCAGGCACTGATCTCTTCTCTGTGGTGACCAGGGACAGGACCTGAGAGAATGGCCTGAAGCTGAGTCAGGGGAAGTTTGGATTAGATATTGGAAAAATATTCTGCACCCAATGAAATGGTCACAGCACCAGTCTGACAGAGTTCAAGAAGCTTTTGAACAACACTCTTGAGCACATGGTGGGAATCTTGTGGATGGTGCTGTGCAGGGCCAGGAGTCAGAGTGGATGATCCTTGTGGGTCCCTTCCAACTCAGTGGAATCTGTGATCCTGTGATTGTCACAAGGTTGTTCTTTACCCACTCAGATGTGCAACATTAGACAAAAATAAGAAGTGTGTAACCATATGAATTATCTTGTCATAGTATAAAGCAAAGGCATATATTCTTCTTCATAGTAGAAACTAATGTACTAATGAAGTTGTCAGAATCAAACTAGCGAAAAATGTATGGTAAGACAATGTTATATTCTAACCTTGGGACCATGCCTTCAGACACTATAAATTAACATCTTTTATTTAGCTAAACAGGCTTGTACTCATTTGCACCTCATGAAGGTTTCACAGGTGACATATATTAATATTGGGAATAAAAGTAGAAAATTAAAATCTAATTTCACCAAAAAAACCAGAAAAAATTATTTCTCAAGTGTCCTTTTATTTACATTCTCTGAACTACCTGAAGAAAAATGCAAGTTGGAATCTAAATAGAATTCTAAAAAATATCTTGCCATAAGGAGAATGAATGTTCCATTGACAAGCAGGTTAATAGTGAAGGCAAAAGTTTATTGAAAATGAATACTTCCCCAGCAGTCTGGGAGTCACATGGCAATCATAACCACAGGTGACATGAATGAGAACGGTGTCTATTTGTGTCTAATCTGCAATGCCTGGGGAGGAGGGAGAAGGAACTGGAATTTTAAGAAGTACCAGCAAAAAGCAAGGCTCAAAAAATATGTTGAACCTATAACACATAACCTATTTGTCAATTTTAAAAACTCCATGAGCCAGAAATGTTAGATAGGAAGTTAGTGACCTTATTTGCTTTTAACAGCATTGGGTATGAAATAGCTGAATCTTGTAACCATGCAAGAAGTGTATTATGAGACTGAAACATACAGCTGTGTTCAGCATTCTTGTAAAAATAGCTGGACAATATCACACATGCCAAAGAAAATTATTATTCTTCATCTCATATGTGAATTCCAGCTGAAATGAGATAGCAGGGCTGGATTACACATAAAAATCAAAGAGACCACAGCCTAACATTATTTTTCCAAATTCATCCTACAGGTAATAACACTGGAGAGGAAGAAAAAGAAATAAGTCTTATCTTAGTGTTATTAAAAAATATGTGCCTTTTGCAGTGTCTTTCATCTGAAGATCTCAAAGGTTTTTATGAACACTAAGCCTGACTCCTCATTATTTTATTTTTGATGGTAATTGATATTAATATTGAAATGTATAAAACATGCTACTATGATTTTTGGACAAGAGTTTATATTGATTTTGTGTAGCTATTGATAACTTCACAACTCCCAAAGAAGTCAGTGGGAACCAATACTGCACTCTTTGAATACCATCATCACTTCTCCCACTCCTGAGTGAGAAAGGTCCTAATTGTGACCTTCCAGTACCTGTAAGTGCCCTACAAGGCGCAAGAGCATGTAGTGACAAGGGGGAATGGCTTCAAAGTAGAAGACAGTACGTTTAGATCAGATATTAGAAGAAAATTCTTCACTGTGAGGGGGTGAGGCCCTGGAACAGGTTGCCCTGAGAAATTGTGTCTGCCCCATCCCTGGAAGTGCTGCCAAGGTCAGGTTGGATGGGGCTCTGAACAACCTAATCTAGCGGAAGGTGTCCCTGGCCTTGGCAGAGGGGTTGGAATAAGCTGATATCTAAGCTCCCTTCCAAGCCAAACCATGCTATGATTCTGTGGTTCTATTCAGCATGTGCAGGTCTCCTAAGCACATTAACTTTTACTGTGTGCAGTCACTGCTCCACAAATAGCATCAATTTCCTTGGATCTAGAACCCTTTTCCCTTACACACACAATATCTTTGTAACAGTTTTTCACCAAACTATAACATTACTGCTTCTTCTGCACTTTCCCTGGATTATCCCAAGATTATCTTAACTTTCAGACATGCACACTGCCATTTTTTCTTTACAAGTTACCTCTTGACATCTGAGTAACCCCTTCAGGATTTCTGCATTTTCCTAGCAAATGGGGGTATAGCATAGCATCCCCATTTGCCCATGGTTGGTTGAACGAATCCATATTTGATGAACACATATAAACAGATACTGTGGTTCAGGTGGTCTGAAAATTCCCGATGTGGCAATTTGCTCAGGGGGGCAAATGGGCCCGTGACACATGCAAGAGTTAAATGTTATTTCAAATAAAGCTTTCTTTGCTGCTCTGAAAAACTGAGGAGAGCCATGTCCAAAGGAGAATCAGACTTTCCTTAATAATGTGTAAAGGCATCTTGCAGCAGCTAACATTTGCTAACCATGCAACCTTGAAAGAGTGATTGTTGTCCTTTCTTCTCTCACCATGTTTGACATGCCTTGTTTCCTTTTGCGCATTGCACAGTGCCTGCAATTAGTCTTTAAGCTCTTTACACCAAGGAGTCTCTTATGCAGTTTTATTTGCTGTTTAATACCAATTAAGATGGATTTGCTCTTCCTTTGCCAAAGTTATCCAAGTCACTCTATAAATATTTGAGAATAAACATGCCATTCCCTGGGCTTCACTGTTTGGGATGGCTGTAACTGTTATTCAGGGTGTTGTCTTAACTAAGGTTGAAAAAAATTTTAAAAGCATGTGGGCTTTATGAAATACTTACATGATGCCTAAATCATCATGTCACTTAATCTTCTTGGGATGAAGGAAGCCTTTTTGATTGACTATTCTCAGCTGATTGACTTTCTTTCAATTTGTTTTTTTTTTCAAAGCTTTCCTACACTAGCAATAAGCCTCTGATATCTAAGCCACAGAGGAGATATTTTATTTATGCATATTCATAGGTGATTAAGGGAAATTGCACTTGTTTATTTTGCCCATCTGAATTGTAATATTATCCATGTTGATTCCTGCCTTAGAAAAAGCTGCTTAAAGCTCATGTGAAAAAAGGGCAGAAATTCCCTGTAGGTCTGTTCATGGTTAATTCTATTTTGAAATAACTCTTATGCACAAAAGGCCAGTTTTATTTGATGCTATAAGAATAAAGATTCATACTTATTATTTTACTGAAATGATTTTGTAATGCAAATTAAGCAGCTTTATTGTTCAATTACTTTTGTACTAATATAAATTGTAAGATTAACATAAACATACTACAGCTTCAGCAATTGGTATCATAAAAATCCAGCCAATTTCAACAGCTGCAGTTAAATGGTATCGTGTGGTCCAAATACTGAAATCGAGGTACTGGTAACAGAAATGCTTCTTTTGGATACAATTATGATAATTAGAATACCTCACAATGTCTGAGTCACTGTCATGAATAAACAATTTTAAAAAATAGAATAAACACACAGCAGCTATAAGCTGTTGTAATGCTGTGTTCTCACTGCAGTGGGGGATCAGGTAAGAGACCACAGGCAAAGGGATTCCTCTGCATCACCGTCATGCCCACAGAGCTGTGGGTACTTGAGCTATTCTGGCATGACCTTGTGATGAGGAAATGGATGGTGGAATAGAAATCAGCAAGAGCTCAATCCCATCTGGAAGAGGTCCCTTGGGTGCTGTCCTTATATACTGCCAGATAACCTGGATCATCCACAGGCTGTATTATTTAGTGTTATTTTACTTTGGTTTATTTTATTTATGTTATTTTTGACATCAGGCAGGATGAAAAAAGAGAGAAAGAGGCATGGATTTGTATTTGACCACAGTGCCTCTAAACAAACATAGACTGCAGAGCATCTCAGCTAGAAAGGTTGAGAAGCAGCCAGAATGATTGCAGCAGCAGAGACTGCTCCTTAACTCTTTCTGAAGCTGCCTGGGGAAAGCCTATGGTTGAAAAAAATTTGGCCTCATTGTCCCATTTGCAAGAACTATTAGGAGACAGAAGGAGTTAATAAAAAAGACCCCAAAAAGGTGCTCATTATAAAAGTATACACAGTGTAGTCATTAGCTAGCCAAGGTAACCACTGTGAGGGGCTGGATTATAATCCTTTCCCCACTACTGATGTAGTTGGATGTTCTTTAAGGAAATAGCACACTATCAAACCATATTTTATGGACATGTGTTGAAGCTGAGAGGAAAGCAAAAACTGACCTTATGGCCTTGACAGTCCTACAGAATTTGGATTTAGCTATTAGCTCCTATGTTTACCTGAAATAATGCCTCAATTAAAGAGCTAGCAGAGCCAAGTCAGAATGAAAGTGGCTAAAGACCACACTATGACTCCTCCTGAGCCACCACCCCAGCATGTGGCACTTGGAGTGTCTCATTCCTTGGATCTGCTTCAAGGATCCTCACTCCACACAGAAAAATGCCGAATTAAAATTTTTCTCCATGTTTCTACCTCATGCTTTGCACCTGTCTCTTCACTCCCAAATAAACATGCATGATTCAAATGAGGTTTCTGTAGTTCAAAGCAAGAAAAATCTCCATCATGTAATTTGAGCATTACCTGTACATGAAATTTATATTGATTTTCAAAACTTTTGTGTAATTAGTTAGATATCATAGTTTTTAACTCTGTTGTTATTCTTGCTGTTTTAATAAGCTGCTGAACACAGTGTAATCAAATTTCACAAACAATATATTCTTTTTGTTTTAATTTTATACAGAACTTTGTCTAGGTTAAAGAACAAGGGATAATACTATCTTTTTTATGACATCTTCTACATGATTTCTGTAAAAATGGAAACTGTGGAAAATTGGAAGATGGAAACTATTAAGAGTCTGAAAATTCATTCAAAATTAATTGATTTTTCGTATTATTACATTTAAATGATCTTTCAGTATAAATTAACTAGTTAGGTATCCTTGTGATTTTCTTCATTTGCTATGCAAAATCCTTGATAAAACATAATCCCTACACTTGTCACTTTCTGTGGTACTGTCCCACCTCAGTTTGTCTATGAGTACTGAGAAGTTTTTGTATAGACATGATTATCAGAGTTTGGGATACTTTTCTTTTTTTGTTTGGTTCTCTGTGTTGGAATTTTTCCCCATTCTAGTTGCTGGCGGGTATAATGGGCAAGTGATTAGTTGCTGGGAAACCTTAATGGTGGATGATTAAGAAGGGACAAAGAGTTGGCTCGGAGATGAGTGCAGCTGGCTAGCCCTTATCTAGAATTCCCTGATAGCTGGGATTTTTTTCCCCTCAGAGGGGAGCAGGGATACTGGGGGACTGGGACGAGTTAAAAAAGAGCCAAGCACAGCTGGAGAGTACCTTCTTCGCTCCTGGACACTGAGAGGAGAGGGAGAGAGACTGCTTGGAGCTCCAGGAAGAATCTTCCTCCACCGTGGGCTTCTGTCTTCAGCTGCGTATTTCTACCAACTCTCCACCATCCATTCCAGTGTCTCTAGGAAAGGAAACTCGGGATCCCCGAGCCCCCTTCTCCCCTCTCAGGGGAGTCATCGCATCCTCCCTGC
>VYZT01015854.1:38796-94957 GCA_013400735.1 Pomatostomus ruficeps
TCTCCCCTCTCAGGGGAGTCATCGCACCCTCCCTGCGCACCGGGAGCACCAGGGCCCCTGCTGGCTGTGACTGTGACTTCATCAAAGCGGAATTGCCAACAAAGCGGGAAGAAACTGTCCGTGGGTTTGTCTGTTCTTATTTGTTGTGGTTACCATTGTTGTTGGTAACCCTGCCCCATTATATATGTATATTATATATATATATATTTTATATATATATGTATATGTATATATATATATATACATTAGTAAAAGACTGTTATTCCTCTTTTCTCATACCATTGCCTGAAAGCCCCTTGATTTCAAACTTTTGCCAATTCGGAGAGAAGAGGGTCACATTCTCCTATCCTAAAAGAGGCTTCTGCCTTCTTTAGCAAATACCTGTCTTTGAAAACCTAGACAATGATATATGCTGCCAAGTCATGTAAATGTACTCAGAGCTCTGGTGACATTACTGCAATGACATTAGTAACTGAGGCATTGATGGATGAGACAATAACAGTCACAGAAACAGGAAAAGGGGTTATCTCAACATCATTGGCATCAAAGATGGAAAGAATGGACCAGATTTTACATATGCACCATACTGGATTTCCTTCATTTCTCTAGAGAAGCCAGTGAGCTGAGGTTTGGGCTGCCTTGCATTATTGAACAGAATTGTGTGTGTCATCTTATTTTGCTGCAAAGTTAAAAAGACTCTTTTATGGAACAGAAAATTTTATCCTTGTTGAGGATAAAAGCACATTACAATTTTCTAGTTTCTAGAGAGGTCATCAGCTTCTCCCTATCTACAGAGAGGGACAGGTAAACAGGGTGAGGCAGCTGTCAGTCCTGCTGTACAGTTCAGTACCGCTCTGTTTTCATACTCGGAATACACTACTGGATTGCCTCATTGGCTCGGTTTAATGGACTAGTTGACTGGGTGGCTCTTGTCATTACATGGGAAAGAGCTGACACCTGTCAAATTCTTAGTCTGAATCAAGTCAGGGTCTTCCTCACAACTATACAACAGCATCCAAATCTAAATTACAGGAGTCATCCCAGTTTTTACTTTCATGGAAGAAATATACCCAGTATAGGTATAGTCAGTGCTACAAGATGCTCAGATGTGTTTATTTGTATATCAGCTTTTGCCATCATGCTTCATGCCCTTTAGTCTGTCAATATTATGGCAGGAAACTTTGAACAAAGTTGTAGATCTGTCAGATCACTGTAACAATTTTACTGCATAGCCATGAAACACTGAACACCAAAGAAGCATCAAATTTGAAGATTTTGCATTTTTCTCATTCTCCTCAGAAGCAGTCTAATCTCAAGAACCAAAGTAAAGTCAGTGAACAAGACATTGGTACTTGCAAATATCCACTACTGCAATCTGATTTGACAGCCCTTTTGGTAGAAGCAGATTACAGGGATGGTAATAACAGAATTATAAACCATGTTCACCAAGAAAACCACTGCATAGTTAATGTTTGAATGCTTCTAAACCTTAGGTGGCATGGAAGTTCTACAGTGACAGCCTTTGCCTAACCACCAGAGAGCTCATTTTAATAATTCATTTAAAATCTGGTCTAGCTGATACGCAGTCTTCACGGAGGTTCCCTCACTTTGGGATTTGTGTCCTTAGTAGAAGGCAATTGGTTAAACCACAGACTCTGCTCCACCGTGTCATTCTTTGCTTGTGAGCTGATCACCAGCTATGATCTGCTTTCAGGTTTATGCATTGACCACGACAAAAGGACTATAACCAATTAAACTATCTGCTGACACTTCCTCTTAATAATTTCCTGACAGTGCTTTCAGTGCTCTTATTAATTGCCCACGTTCCTGAGACACAGCCCCACTCTACTACTTTCAGTAAACTTCCCTCTCAGAAAAGAGGAATGTTTAGTTCAGGATAGGGCCCTGATGCACAAAGGTGAGAGGAAGAGCCCCTTTCACTGCATCATGCCAAAATATGAAATCTTGGTGAAGGAGCCTTCATCTGCCAGCAGAGAAGAAATATCTCTTGCAACCCTGCTATGAAGACACATCTTCACCCCGTGTTGACATTCCTTTCAGAAAAGGGAACACTGAACTAAGGTTCACTGCCTTTCAAAGGATCCCATTTAACCTTCTATGTCATTGCCTGACACAATGCACTTTGCTGGAAGATTCACTATAATTCATATAATTAAGAATTATAAAAATTCTCTTGAAGCAGCAAGCACACTCTGAGGTGAGTTGCAGTCTGGACTGCAGATCACCTTAGAGTCCACTACACAGCTCAGAAATTACCACTGAGCCCAGGATGTTCCCTCTGGGACTGTCTTCACAAATGTATAGACTGTATTCTTACGTCAAGCAGTAAATTTGGGCTTCTTCCATTGCATGCAAAACAACACAATCACCCAAGATTCTAATGAAGAAATGACAAGTCCTGTTCAAGCTACAAGTTAAATTGCAAACAGAGATTGCAGGTTGTATACATGCAGTTGACCTTGGTTTACTTTATAATAGGGTTTAGAAGTCTTGGATTTTGATCAAGTGCATCATACAGCATTTAGATTTTACTCTCGTACATAATAGCATCTATTTCCTATTTTTGAATTATCCATTTAGCAAAAGGGGATTAACAAGGGAACTAAATATAAAGATACTTAATGTTGAAAGAGTTTGTTTATATATAAAATGTTAGTTTATAACATGATGAAGCATTTGAGTCTGAATTTCTTGGGATTCATTTCTCATGCAGGGAAGCTTCAAGCATTTAGACAGTAAAATTCTTATAGATACATTCTAAATCTCAGTCTAGTCCTGAATTCTGTACAAGTGGGGTGTCATGTGGGAATGTTTTGGCTGGGTGTTTAATCTGGTTTCATTGTGAGAAGTGCACACAGTTCCTTAGACTGGAGCTATACTGACCTCACTGGGGTCAGCCCAGAGATGAATACAAGCAGCTCTCTCTTATGCTTCACAGTGAATGAAGACCTTAGCACTAGCCAGCAGCATTGGATGGAGGCCACTTAACAACTCAGCTCTCATAGCCAAGCACAAGGCTCTCAAAATCTGGTTCAGTGCACATACATCTGTCTCTTGTATCCACAATTACATCATATGCATCCAGGTTTCAGAGACTTCTAGCACAAATGCATAAAAAGAAAAAAATGGGGGAATTACAATTCAGATAAATGATTCTCATGGGGAAAAGTGTTATGAATGCAGCTCAGCATATTGCACCTGCAAGCAAAGAGCATTCTACCTGCTGTCCAGTGCCAATAGTAATCCCAGGTTTAGTAAGGGATTGGGAAATTCAATGGACAGCACTCATGTGACTGAATAAAATTTTGAGCACATGAAGCTATAGAATGATGTGTGTTTATGCTCTGGTATTGGAGTCTGTGTGTGCCATTTGCTCATTTCAAGGCAAAATAGGAAAAATAATCATTCTTTCAGCAGAAAAATACTAGAGCTGTAAAATTTTCCATTGATTAATTCAGAAATTACCCAAGAACTTGAAGCATTTGTTCACCATAACCTGTAATTTTGCTGATGGGCTGCAGTGAGTCTCTAGGAGCCAAAAGGGTTCAGCTGAGGTGACACAGTAAGTGCAGAAACATGCTGCTCCATAGCTGCATAGAATTTCAACTCACATCGTTAGCTTCAAGGATAATAACTGTGAACTCCAGGGCAAACTTGCCTTATAGAGAACTAATGAGTTTTTGCAATACCTCAGAACATCCTGTACCTGCTGTTGAGCTCTGAGTTAAACAAGCAGGAAGGAGAGTAAGTGTCATCTCTCCTGTCTTCTTCCAGCCCTGTGCTTATATACTACTATATGGTAAGTAATTTCACCTCCAGATAACACTTCATGGTTCTGAGTCAAATTATTCCTCTCCACAAATCTAAAAAAGAACAATTGAATTGAGGCATTGTGGAGATTTGGACGTTTTCTATGCCTTATATTCCTAGAGTTCATTTCAAATGTATTGTGTTTGTAGTAAGAATGGGGAAAAATATTCAAGAGATAGATTTTCTATCAAACTACAAATTTATCAGAACCAGAAAAATAAATAACAAATGCAGCTCTCTGTAAACTGGATTGAAACCTTTTTACATTTCATTTCAATTTATTATTTGTTTCTTTTTCTGTTGTGAATTGCATATCATAGCTAATTTTCAGAGTCAGCTGCATTATAATTAAATTAATGCTTAGAGTATCCTACTAAACATGTCAAAATGAGATTAATTGAAATTATGAAACACAGCATTTTGACATAATAAGAGAAAACTGTAGTAGTGATTGAACAAAAATGAATCCCTATTCTGTGGGAAACATGAAAAATTTTGTTATTTTTTGAAAAGGAAATCTGATGCCTAAACTCTGTCATTATGTACCTCAGGGGCTATTGTGGGACACCAGATGCATGTGATGTCAGGCTTCTGATAATCAGCCAAAACCTACGCAACCTGATCTGTAGTTTTCCAACTTTGCTTGGGTGAAAATGCACACACGAATTGCAATTGTCACAGCTTTGAGATGATGCTTTTCAACAGAAATAAAATGCATTGATCAAGGTTCCTCATGACTGCAGTCCCCATGCAAGCAAGGCCTTCTTGCTTGTGTCAGGTGGTTTAGTGAGTCTTTTACCTTCACAGGATGCTAACCTGTGCCATTTCATCTGGGATGAAGAGCTACTAGCATTTTCCAGGGGGTCCGGAGAGGGTTTCTTATTCCAGACTCTCAGTCATCTGATACTTCCATAAATCCCAGAGCTGTAGCTTTTGCTGTGCACCTCACAGCTCTAGCAGGTCTCACCACAGCCTTCCTGGCTGCCTGCACACCTCACCTTCCCCTGCTGCAGGCAACACCAACAACTCCTGCTGGAACTTGCCAGAGCCCGGCAAAGGGCAGGCAGAGTAAACAGAGGCTTCACAAACTGCCAAGCCAGACCTCAGAGAAACTGTGTGAAGCACCTAATTCACAATAATGCATAGGACACATCCAAGATTCCTCCCTGAAAATCACATCCAAACTATTATTACAGTATTCCAGCACCCTGGAAAACTTAGGTTACAGCTACATTGGTAAAGCCTTCTGGTCCACACAGTGATGTCTGGCACCAAAGCCTGGTGGCTCAGCATGGCTTGTGTCCACAAGGCCTCTCTGGATCAGACTGGACATTCTGGGGATCTTCCATACATCTCACATGGTACCTCTAAATACAAGTGTAAGTCTAGCAACCTACATTGTCACAAAGCTCTTTCTCTGGCCCTGAGAACTGGCTACATTCTTAATTTTCTAACCTTCTTCTAGAGTATTGTAGCATCCAAACTACTAGGAACAGAGCATGGATGTATTTCTGAACTTTGCTTAATAGTAATTTCTGTTAACATTAAATGGTCTAAACAAAAATTGTGCAGGTGACTCTCCAACCACTTTAACACTCAAAATGATCAGGGTCCAAAGTCTGGTCTGATCCCTTCACTTTTGGTGCAACACTTGGACTCCTCCCTGTGTTATTTAGTTTAAGAGAAGCTCTGATACAGAATTACCAATTTTATTTTTTACACTGAATTTCAAAATGCCTGCAGTATTGTAAGTGCTCTGTCATTATTAACTAGAGTTGTGTTCTATGTATTCTGATAACTTCTCACACAGCTTGGGATGGGGCTGGAGAACTCAGAGGGTGGCCATAGGTATGTTGTTGTCCTGCAGAAATACTGATGCACTGGAGGAGGGGTGACAATGTGTGAACAGGCAAACCTGATAGGTGGTATGAGCTACCCAACAAAAACAACCTCTGGACCAAACCATTACTGAATCCACGTGCCATTTTCATCATAGAATAAATACTTCTTTCACCTCCCAAAGAGAACTGCAGTGCACTAACATAGATTCAGCAAGGATGCCATCAGAGCCCTGACCCCCTCCCAGGTGCAAAGAGGAGAGGCCACTTGCTTGCCAGTACACCTCAGGGAAATTCTGAGCTAAATTAAAAAAGAAGATTTGGAAGAATCTGTATCTTTTTCACAGCAGACTACAGAGAATTCTGTTTCCCCTCAGAGCATTAGGATGGCAATGGTGACATTAAAATGGTGTATTCATCCACAGTGTTTTGTTGTGACCCTGTATGTCCACTTTTGCTACGCTTCATAAAACCATTCCTAAATTACACAAGTCTAGAGAAATGCTGATTAAGCTGTACAGTAAATCTGAGCCTGAAATATGAATAATTAACCACTGCAGAGGTTGCCAATAACTGCAGGGCAAGAACTTCTTTTAATTTTCCTTCAAAAGCTGAAGGAAGCAATGTTTGATTGTGAGACTTCAGCCAGCTACAAAATAAAACATAGTATTTTTTTAATTTTGAAATAACATGATGAAAATTACCTGTGCCTGCTTTGTGAGATAGAGAATTCTCAATCAGGATTCAAAAGATAAAGAGCAAATAAACATGCACATAAGCACAAATAAGCATATATGTCTTAGAATAAGAAACAGTAGTTTGAAGACAAGAAAAAGAAGATAGGAGTCAAGAGAAGACAGAACTGCAGGAGGACATGGGGAATTCCAGCTTTGGTTTAGATAAAGAACCACTGGGGGATCTTGGAAAAGCCCCATCCCAGAGAAGTGCCTCAGTTCTTCATTAGATTCTAAAAGCTAATGACAATAAAGTTATATAAAAGAATTATATAATGTGACAATAAACATTATTCTCTAAGTGTATCAGCTATTAAATACGGAAACAGTGAGAATCAGCAATATTTCTTCAGGATATGTTGCATTTGAGTCTGTAAAACTCATACACTTCATGGTAAGCATTCTTCCCTCTGGTTACTTCCTTGCCGTGAGACCCAATCAAGAGGTAATTAAAAATGTCAGTGGTCTGCACTTTAGCGATATCTTTCAATCAGTGGACACGATGAGGTAGCAAAGGGGGACAGACTTTTCAAAGGCAAATATAGACACTAGCCTGGCTAGATTTTCCATAGATAGATATGATTTTGCTTGCTTTCTGTAGTTCATAAAATGGCAATAGGTATTTTTTGAGATTTTTGCAACATAGTCTCCAGATTTCTGGAAAACCTTCCAGGTTTTTCCTAGCATTATTGTACAGAAAATATAGAAGTAGAGACTGAAAGTGCTGAGACGATATTATCCTTCCTATGATGAATGAATTTATGTGATAAAGTCTTATATTGAGTAGCATGTAAATTAAGATTTGATCTGTTATGTGTTCTTATATTAACAATACTTTTCAGTAGCCTTTTCAAATTTCAGTAGCCTTTTAAATTTATTGTTTAAAATCCCTGTCATAATGCTTTCTAATCCTACATATATATTGAGAGAAAGACTCAGCTCACTCAGCATCACGTTCACAGCTGAGGCATGCCATAGAACACTAAATTGTTTCTTCTCATGCAAAATCCTCTGTTATAATTACATTAAATTGTGTTAAAACTACATCTCTGGGAAAGCTGAGGAGATCATGACTTGCTCATGGTGAGACTAAGTTGTCACTTCATATTCTGTCCAGATGGTTAAGTGACTGAAAGATGTTAATTGTTCAATATCCCACGTGAAATGAGATGTGTGGTCTCAGACCGCTAGAGAAGTGTTTCACATTACAAGAACACCAATTCACTCGGCACTTGCTGGAAACTTTATCGTCAGCCTCAGCTTATATGCAAATAAAGGGATGCAGAGACTGATCAAGCAGCTATTAGGATGATGATGACGTGTACACAAAGAGGCCCTGAAAAAGCAATAAGCAGATGGAAATTAAATTGCTAATGTTTATTTTATATCTGAATATTAATTCATGAATTAATAAAAGGCTTTTTAGGGCTGGAAATCCACTATCTTTGACTAAAGGATAATTTGCTTCAGAAAGGAAACCACATTTAGGAGAAAACAAAAGGAGACATCAGAGTATTTAGGGAGATTCAGCTCTGGGATACGTCACTGAATTGAGTGAGAAAAATTCCCCTGTACTGACAAGGGAATCCATTTGGGAAATTGGACTATATGGGCCACATTTACCCTTTAGCTATATAAAAAGTTGATAATTAATTTCAAACAAATTATTTGTGAAGTCTCTATAATCAAAGGAGAAAGAAAGAGAATTGAACTGGTCTTTCTATCCTTAACACTTCTATCTATTTATTAACTACAGAAGAACACTGAACGATGATTCACTCTAGGTAGTCTGAGGGTTTGGATTAATGACGTTTCCATGGCTAATATTCGGAAAAATTGTAAAAATCCTTCTTTTCATGAAATAGCATTTTTTATCAATTGGCCTTTGCTCTCATTTCACTTCACAGAATGTTGGAATTGTCCACTGGAGGACACTGAGCCTCAGCCCGCCCGTGTCTTCAGGGACCCCAAGCATCTTGGCCATCAGGCTATGGAGAGGAGCAAGACTGCTCCCACTGCAGTGCTAAGGAAAAATTATGAAGCAGAATTGGGAAAAATATCATAAGTAAAAAAAAAATTTATTTCAAAATTCTGTTCTATGTGTATATTATATTTTCTATAGATTCTGTAAAAAGTCACAGTTCGTCTCAAAAAAACAACAGATATAAGACAGTATTTTTCATTTTTCCTAGTCAGGATCCATGGTGTGGTGAATTTGAGAGCCAGTGAATACAGAGAAAAATGGAAAAAATAAGACATATAAAGTCTTGATCTGTCCTCTCAGCTAGAGCAGCAATCAATTTGAATATTTCCTGAGCCAGCCATTGCATCTGGGTTAGTTATGGATGTATTCCCATGAATTTCTCTAAAGTCTGTTTATGTGCATTTATATTTTTGGCATCCGCAACATCTTGTGGAAATTACCTCACAGTGCAGTTATGCAACAATATGGAAAAGTGTTTCCTTCTGTTTATTTTAAACTCACTACCTGATAACTTTATTGCGCATGTGTCCTCTGAGTTCCCATGCTGCAAGAGATCCAACAAGTATTCCCTGTTCTCCACAATAAATTTATGCAACTGTCATATTTCTCTAAGTTTTTCTTTCCAAGATGGAGAGGTCCGTACAGTTTAGTCTCCCTGCATATGGAAAACATTCTGTATATCTGTATACCTCATTGCCTTTCAGTCCTATTTTAACTATTACAATATGGTATTTTTGGTAGGGCGTTCTTTTCCCATAAAAACAACTAATACTCACAGATTGTGTCCTATTTTTATAATAACACAGCCCAAAAATCTTCATATGAATATGCTTCTCTTCAGCCAAAGCATTTAACTACCTCTGAGACTGAATCCTCAGTAACTATGTATGGCATAGAGTAAGAGAAAACTTTTTTCATATATTATGTGGTTGCAATTGTATTTTATTGAGGATTTTACTTATAACTGTCTTTTAAAGTTTTTTACACTTTATGAAAATTATCTAACAGTTTTGAAACCTGAGGTAGCCTCATGTGCTCCTATTCTAGTAACATTTCAATTTTGATGGTGTGTTGATTCATCCAGATTTAGGTATAAATATGGGATCTGCAACAGGTGTTTATGCTAATATTTAATATTAGTGTATGATGCCTACATCTCTGCTCTGCCTAGTGCATAAGAAGAGTCAATTTTGTCAGCCCCATAAAATGCCTTATCAGACTCTATAATTTCCTGTGGTGACAGTGCTATTTATAAGTGAAGTAGTGAATGCAGAAAAGAAAGAATTAAAAGAAAAAAAAAAGACAAAAAGGGGAAGGAAAAAAAAAGAAAAATTATATTTTCATGTTATTTATCCAGAAGATACATTGCAGTGAGGAAATATGTACTGGCAAATGGACTAGGTGTGGGATTTGTATCATTTACTGGAAACCTTCTAGTAACATAAACAAGAACTTCATCAAACTCACACTTCAGAGCCTAAAGGCTGACCTCACATACTCTTTGTATCAACAGATGGGTCTCTCTGATTCACACTTGCTCCGTGTGCTTGGGAAGCATTCTGCCTTAACAAGCCTGAGACCCCGAGGAACTGTATAAACCAGTCTGTGAGATGGAATACATGCTTCTTTTTGATGTTTGTTGCAGATGAAAGTAGAAAGCTCATGTGGTTTGGGGGAATGCTGCTGATGGTATTTCAAACAAAGAAAAAGTGATAAAGAGTTCAGGAAACTTTTCCCTCAACATCTGATTTCTCCGATTTTGAGTTTACAGGACGTGTCTAGTGTACCTTTGCTGTCAGTAAAGATTTTTGCCAGTGATTTTTCTTTCTTCTTTGAAACCTATTTATTTTAACTCAGTGAGTAAATCACCAAGCCAAAGAAGGGAAATGAAATACTTTAATATTTGTATGATACAGATTCTTGCATCAGAATCATGTGTTCTGGTAAAATTTCTCATGGCATTACCAACAGCAAACAAAGTTAAGTAGAAAAAATAAAACCAAAGCCAAATATAATTCAAACATCCATGCAATTATGACTTTTTTTCACAGGTCTAGTACATTTAAATAACAAAGACATTTTATATTATCATAGTTGTTGAAAAGAGATCTTGACACACATGTTCAATCTAGATCACATAACTACTCCCTAATTGTCGGTCACATGCTAGAGATCAGTTGTCTTGGTTGTTATCCTTGACTTAAGAATAAAATTGAGGGTTAGTACATAGAGATTCACTATGAAAAGCATATGCAATCTGAGAGGCCATATGGATGATTTGTCAAGATTAAAACTTATTGTATGAGGTCCTAGGTTCTGTTCCTGCAGCAATCCATGACCTTCCTTTTAGCTTATTTATAAAATATGATAGCAGTTCATACACAAATGCCCCCAGTTTAGAAGGCAAGCATGGATTTATTCAGTATAAATGGAAAATGCATGAAAATAAAAGCCAGAGTCACTAGATCTGATTAATATAAATCCATGCCCTCAAGAAGTTTTCCCATCAAGTAGGAGGGAATAAGTAGTACCGCCTTTCTTCTTCCCTGCTGTAGTGAGAAAGGATTCCCTAAAAATATGCTGTATTGCTAGAGTGAAAGCCCAATATTTTAAGAGGCCCACACAGGGCAGTGCAAGACAAATCACCCAAGTGACACAGCTCTCTGCAGGCAGCAGAGTGCCTGCTGCCCTCAGCATTTCCCAGGCACTGGAGTGCCTCACTGCTGGCAGGGCACAGCCCTCCTGAGCCTCACAAGTAGTTCAGATAAGGAAGGACTCCCCACAAACTACAACAGGGAATCCTTCTGTCCTACATTGACTTATCAGTTTCTTTTCCTTCCCACTGAAAGAAGCAATTCGCTACTAAGCAAGCAAGTCTTATTACATAGAAGTTGTTTATAAGACCTGATAAGTCTCAAAGGGCAGGCAAAGTGCACCCAGCCAAGAAAGAGATTCCAGAACCTCTCTTTCTGAAAACATAAGCAAAAGAATGATACGTAGATCAAGGTAAATTCTTTAAAGAAATGACAAAAACTAGCTAGACCTGCTTTGGGTCTGCGCTGCCACTCTTAAGCACTTTAATACGGTCTTCAATTGTACATGTTTAATGAAAAGTTATTCTTCAAGTAGGGGCCTACATTTTCTCTATGCTTAATAAAGAAAAACAGGTGCCTAAGGAGACAGATTAATTTTGCCTATCTTTAAACATTCTTCCTTACATATATAAGCAACTACATTATTCCCCTTACAGCCATTACTTTATTAGGTGCTTAAAATAGTGCACAAGTTAGCTGACAAATTCAATGGGTTGTACCAGGAGAAACGGCAAATAATGTTGAAATGTTAAGCTCCAGGGTTTGGGAGATGGGTTTTTTTCTTTTATATTTAACCAAAAAAAATAGGTGTGAAACACCTGTTAAACTGAAATCTTCTGCAACAACTTTATATGAGGTATTTAAAGTGCCTTCATGATGATATATGTGAATTTTAGTCTATGATAAATCTACCCACAGTGGAGAGATTATCTCACTTATTATAGCCAGAATCATTCTCATCAGGACACAGGGTGACAGAGATTATCTGCTTTAGAACAAGTTCCTTTTGACTGCTTTATTTTTATCTCTTAATTAATACAAGCATATTTTCATCTATATCCTATTTCCTTTTGACCTCTTTTTTGTTTCTGTAGTTTAGGAGTTACAGGAATTTTCAAAGTGTATTTTTTACTTCAGAGCTTCTTTGACATCCCATAAAGCCAGTGTGACTGGACTTTTAACTAAGTAGAATGAAGGCAAAACTGCTTTTAATTTTCATGGGAATCACTAGATATGCTTATAATAATGAATATATAATAGGCTACAAAATTTGCTTCTTTACAAAAAATCTATGCTGATTGTCTTGTCAAGTGTGTTCTATTGTTTGTTCAGTGTTAATTTTATAGTCTTTTAAATCCTGCTAGGATTTGAATCTAGAGATACCAGAGGTGGAGTGATTAAAGATTACTTAATGATTCTAAACTTCTAGATACATTAAGCCAGAGAGGTTGGATACAAGAAAATTGGCAGAAAGTAGGTATGTTTACAGCAGAGTCCTGAGATTTCTGCTGCTTAAGAGATGGACTGACAGTGTGTGTGAGTGTGCGTGTGTGTGTGTGCGCGCAAGCACAAATGAATGTTTTAGAGAATCCGGATCTGAGGTCTTTTTTACCTCTGTCATGCCTCAGAAAATACCCCTGCACATTCTGTTACTCAAGCATATTTGTAGATATTCATATTTATTCTCATCACCACTGAGGAAGTAGTCATGCGCAGCACTAATTTTATATTCTCTTTGTTTCTTCTCACATACCTCCATCTCCTGTTAGAGACATATGTGTTGCTTTTCCCATCGTCATAAGTCTGATGACTTTTACTCTTTTACAGACCTTTATACACTAGTGTCATATTTTAAAACTTCAGGTAATTAATTAAATGCTTTTTCAGAGTGGAAATAAGGTTGACATTAATCCTCTCTACAAGGGACAGAAAGCCAAAAACAACATTTATCAGCCTGAAATTTTCATTTGGGGCCTGAAAAAATCCTTTGTATCCAATGGTAAAATTCTCATTCAAAAGTGGGTTTTGGAACAGTTGTAAAATATGATTTTTTTTGTAGGAAAGTCAATAGTTTCCTCTGGCACACGGAAGTTCTGCATCCATTTCAATCAGACATTGTTTGAACAAGGAGTTTTCCAGCTTCCAAAAATTTGTACATAAGCTGATTAAGGCAAAATTTGTCCTCTGTTGTGTAAACCCAGCTTTTTCTTCAGCTTCCAGTTTTCAAAAACTGAGCTAAATCTTCTCTGAACAGTGCCCTTCAGTTGTGCTTACATACAACTGAGTGTAGCTCCTACCAAAGCACACAAAGAGATTAAATCTGTCATACAAACAACCTACTGCTCCCTGTTTTCAAGGGCGTGCTGCTTTTTAAAAGTAGAGTTTCTATCCAGTTCATTCTTTGTTTCTTTCCAACCTAACCGTGATCCAGTCAATGCAATGTCCCAGTTGTGAACTTCTTAGGTGATGTTGCTTATGTTTTCTGACAAAAATCTTCAGTCTGGGGAAAAAACATTCTGAGGGTATAATAAGAAAAATAAGCTTACAATCCAAGGGTCCAATACTTAAATTAATTCCTTATCTTCATTTTTACGCCAGCAAAGCAGATGCTCCTCAAAGCAACATAGAAGTTAAAGACGAACATATTTTAAAATGGGTGCTTTATTTTCTGAGGAGCGCTGCTGCTGTTTTATAACTAAAAGCAGTACTGTGAAGGTGAAATTGCAGACATAAATATTCAGTTGTCTTTCACAGCACTTTCTTCACAGTCCTTCGGTTGTTTCCTCTTTTTTCCCCCCTTTGAAATATAGGACTGCTATTGTCCGGAATTGCAATAAGATTATAAATATTTTTAAAATCCCTCAAGTTTCATGAACTACTGCAAAGGTGTTCAGCAAGCAAAGAAGGTTCTCAGAGCAAAGAGGGTTGTCAAGTTCCCAACTATATGAAATTTGCTTTGAGCTTGTAAATAAATTCAAGTGGGAACCAAAATGAAGACACAAATCAATGTCCCCAAACTTTGTCACCCGAACGAAGAGCATACTAAGCACTTTAATAATTTTTACTATTTCACCTATCATGCAGCTACTGGTGTTATTAAAGAAATGTCCTAAGTAACAAGTCAGTAAACAGTTCAAAAAAATCAAAAATTCTGAAAAATTGTTATTTGGGTGAAAAAATATGGAATTTCTAGCCTATCCATAATCCTGACATCTCACTGTTTTCTCCACATGACACTAGTGCAAAGTGATTTATATTCCTACAGTTCTGTGCAATGGAAATACATATATATGTAAAGATATACACACTAAAAATTGTCACATTTGAATTGTCAAGAATACTATATTTTAACACTTTTGATAAAAAAGATTAACTTTCCACAATATTTTATTTGTTAAATAACTCAAAAATCTTTCTCAAGCAATTTTAACATTAAACTGCACTTCCTTATAGCCTAGAGAGCCAATGACTACATTTTTATTAACTGAACTATTCTTCCCATGTGCAAGCAACATGCATTTTCTATTGACCATTTATATCAGAGGGAAATTTGTTGCAAAGACTTTTGGAATATAGAATTTCCTGGGAAGAATAATAATTAGGAAAAACAGGGATAGAACACCCACTAAGAATATATTACAACAGGAAAATTTAGCTTGGTGTTTTGCTGAACTAATTTGGACAGTTCAAAAATTCTGGTTTACCTTGAAAAAATAAAAGTGAATAGAATATTTAATGAAAATTTGCCTCATGAAAAGTAACAACAAAATTTGAGATACATATAAGATTTTCAAGGTTATTTTGATGTTTTAGAAACTGCATTTTTTCTTAGAGAAAACACTCTAAGGAAGACTTCAAGTATAGGTGAAATCTGGGTGCAATGGCAAGTATCTTGCTGCAAGCAGGCTACAGAGAGTACCCTCCACTGAAAGAACAATTTATTTTAACTGTTCCCACAGCCCTTTGAAACCACATCCACCTGCAACTCAGCAAAGAGAGCGTCAAGTGTGACTCTGTACCAGAAACCATCAGAGCAACCACCTGGCTGCCAGCTGTTGTGAGGTTCTGCTGTTGTGAGGTTCCACTTCTGCAGATCCACAGCAATCTCAGACTTCAATACCTTTTTTATCCCCCTACCCCTCAACAGTCTGTCCTTTCAAAATGAAAATTATGCTTTCTAAAACCAGAGTCTCTGTTTGAGAAGACTGAAGCTGAAGCCTAGAGAGAACACGTAGGAAATTCCTTGGATGGTGTAGATATTCATCTGTTAATTAAAGAAACCAGGACAGGAGGGAAGAGTGGAGAGAGTTTTTCATCTTTAAAAAGCAAATTTGACATCAGTAATGGTAGGAGTCTCTGGATGTTAAATGAGGGTGGCACAGAAGAATGGTAAAATTTGTCTTCAAAGGAGTTTTGCATTTCATTACTTAATTTAATTTTTTTCCATTTACTCAATAAAAATAGAAAAACCTGCCACTTCCAGGTAAATCACTAAATGAACTGAAATGAATCAAAATACTCAAGGGTCATTGCTTGAGATTCTCCTGTCAATAGCCTTTCCTTAACCTCTTTTATGACTCTAGGGTAGATAGAACTCTGTTCTAGAATTAGTTATCTCAAAAAGTGCACTTCTTTTATCCCTTAGACAACTCACTATAATCTCTCAGAGGAATAAATCCACATTCAATGTCATTGCAAAACATCCTTTGCCTGGAGAAAACTGTTCTAGCTACAGCCCAATAAATTTGATCTTTTCTTATCCAGCTGATCAAAATAAAGTTTGCAGGTGACAAAATACATTTCAATAATGAATGTCTACAGGCTTCAGAAGATGTGAAATTAGGATGTGGAAAAGCAAGAAAACAGAGAAGTTTTGCCGAATTATTTAGTCTCCCACTGTTGCTTTGATTTCTTACATAGCAAGTGCAGTTGTGATTCTGATGCCTATGTGAAACTGATACCATCTATGACTCAAAAGCTCTAATGAATGACTCACCAGTGCTGAGAATAGCTACCAAAGGGTCACTCTGGGACTGTAAGGTTCCTTTTAGGAAACAGAGAGAATAGAAATGTATATCAGTTTCTGCTTGACAGCAAAACACTCTGAACTGATAATAGGGAATTTCAAATATAGTTTTTACATAAAATTAAAATTGTGTTTTTACAAAATAAAAGTACACACATAAACACAAAAAAAGACTTTTAGCCAAACTGTTCATTGTGGTTTAACTCCAGGCAGCAGCTTCAGCCTCAGAAACCCTCTCACTCACTTACCTCTGGTGTTCCACCTTCACAGTGGAATGAGGGATAGAACTGTAAGGGTAAAAGTAAAAAAAACTCAAGGGTCGAGATAAAGAGAGTTTAATAGGTAAAGCAAAAGCTCCACATACAAGCAAAACAAAGCAAAGCAAAGCAAAACAAGGAATTCGTTCACCACGTTCCATGGGCGGGCAGGAGTTCAGCCATCCCCAGGAGAGCAGGGGTCCATCACATGTGACACTGACTTGGGAAGACAAACACCACCACTCCAAATGTCTCCCTACACACCTCCCATGTCCTTCCTCCAGCTCTATATGCTGAGCATGATGTCACATGGTCTGGGATATCCTTGGGGTCAGCTGGGGTCCAGTGTTCTGGCTGTGTCCTCTCCCTACCCCTTGTGCATTCCTAGACTCCACCTTGATGGTGTATCAGAAAAACCAGAGGAAACCTTGATGCTGTGTGAGCACTGATGAGCAGCAGTAACAAAAACATCTCGATATTATCAACCCTACTGTCAGGACAAATCCAAAACAATACCTCTTACCAGCTACTGTGAAGAAAATTAACTCTATACCAGTCAAAACCAGCACCCTGGGACAGCAGTGTCAGGAAAAGGAGAGCTGCGCTCTTAGATTTTGCTTCTATAGATATTTTCATTTCACAAAGGACAATCTTTAATGCAGAGGTAGATCTATTAGGAAATTTATCATTTGCATCCCATTACTCAAAGAAATATTGCAAAATAGAGACAAACATTTTCAGCTTCTGAATTTTACAATATATTCTGGGATCAACATAATTTTCAGTGTAGCTGATGGCATCAAAATGTAGAGACAAATGGATGTCATAGGATGCAGACTTGGACATTGTGAGGAAGAAGTTAAACTGCTTTGTTCAAGAGTTGGTGCTGCTGGAGGAAGACAGACTAAAGACATTTTCACTGGAGACAGAGAATCAGATAAGAGAGGAAATGAAGTTTGGACTGTAGCAGATCCTAGGGTAAACAAGAAAGAATGACTTCTGCAAGAAATTCAGAAAAGAACAGGAGGAGGGGAGAAGAGGAGATACGAGATGTTCACTGTGGAAGTCCTGGGGTGGGGGAGAAAGAGAAGACCAAAAAAGGAAAACAACACAAAGAAGTCCCAGTTGTCTGCTGCTTGGAAGCCATGGGAAAGACAAATGGGCAGGTTATATCAGATGAAATTTCATGAGATATATTAGGTCATGTTTCAATTATCAAACAAAAGTCAGCACTTTGTGGGCCTTTCTCAGTAAAGGCTTTCGGGACATAAGGAATCTATCAGTGCTGGATAGGACTGAAGGTCAGGAGAAACCCTGAAAATGACTGAGTACGAGTCGGAGAGATTAACAATCACCTGAATGAAAGTTGACACCACAAAAGATTAGGCAGAAAGATACATTATCTCATCACAGCAGGGATACAGGTTCTCTGAAACAGTAGATCTTTTCCATCTCAAACATACTCTTTAGGGCCTGATACTTCCCTATTACTCAGAACTGATACCACACCTCTGATAGGTTATTACTGTTACATCTGTGAACCTAAACCTGTAGGATATAAAAAGCAAAGCCCTGCCTTTAGCCTTCCTCAAATCCTAATGTGTTCTTTCATTCATTGTGAGGCTGTGGCTGCAGCAGATTATGATCTCTGATCTCTGACAGTAAGCAAGTTACTCTGACTAGAAGGCCTGAAAAGACAATGACAGCCTAATAGAATTTTATGATTGCATTTTGAACATTTTCACTGTGAGCAGAAGGCTCCTGATTCAGATATATTTATCTTCCGCTTAAAGAACAATAAAAATAACCGGAAGGAATCAACAAGTCATGGTAGAAATAATTCAATATCTCTGCTACATTTCCTTCTGCATTATTTTCATGTGAAATTAACTTACTGAAATACAGTGAGACTAATTTGGGAGTTCTGAAAAAGAGGCCAATACTTCCAAACTTGAGTGGATGGTCAGTCTGCATTTCTAAAACAGAGATTTTGCTCCAAGTGTACCAGTTCTGACAATGACTGAATGAGCAAAGCAGGATAAATTGAACTTTGAAGGAATACTGAGGACAGGAAAAGATTCTCTATGAGATGCTTCTGTGACAAAATAGCTTCCCAATCAAAGCACCAGGAAATCTGAGCCAAGCCTGTGAGCATGTGCCCACACTAAGGCAGAACCACAGCGTATGATAGGATGGCTGGGCTTTGGATCATGTGGTTTAAGAGACTGGTGTTTCACTCATCAGTGCCTTTTTATCAGGAAAGCTAAAATAAACTTTAATTTACTAAATCACAGACTTAGTTTTTAAAATGCATTCTTGAGTGTTCGTACAGCACCCTGCGATCCTTGCTTGGCTGTATAAGCACAAAGTGTTATTAAATCATTCAGCATAAAATGTCCCTTACCTCATTATATTTTATAACGGTAACTTTTTATTATCATCTGATGGTAGTAAAACATGACACAGCTCATCTAGCATGCTGGGGCAAGGTCTTGATTGAAGTTGATTAAAGTTTTGTCTGAGTGGGAAGTGAATAAAAATTGAGTTAAGGACTTCAGAATTTGATTTCCTAGTAAAGCATTAGGAACATATATATGAAAACTAAAAATGGTGTTCTTCTAATATATAGGTTGTTAATGCTTTAGGCTCAATTGACTCCTTCTAATAGGGATATTAGCTCTCCTAAATTTCATTTAATTTTGATATTTTTTCTTATTACTGTTTCTAACTGTCCTCTACATACCTCCCTCATTCTGCCTTTTTATGTCACTTTTTTACTATATAGTGAAAGCTTTTTAAAAGAATAATGAGGATAGTTAGTATAGTTATTGGCCCATTGAATGGAAAATACATAAACTTGTGATGAAAACAATTTCATAAAGAGGACTTATATCATGACAAAACAGTTTTTGTCCTCAAGAAGTGATTTGTAATTTCATCCTGTGAAGCAATAATTCTGGAGGAGCTACTGGAAGAGCAGTGGGAAGAGAGGTCCATAATACAATTGTCACATGCTGGATAAGACATCAGTAACCTGGGTATCCCTTCCAGACATCAGCACATAGATAGCGACATCACTAGCAGAAGAAGGTGAGATAATTCAGGGTCCATTCCACTCCACATTTCTTCTTTCACTTGCTGGTTTGGGGTTTTTTTGCATTCTAACATAAGTAAATTTTGTGTCTTCTGTTGTAATGCTATATCATTTAAAGCACCTCTCAGCTTTTTGCCTCCATAACATTACTCTGAACAAATGCCAAAGGCTGCCCTGTCTTCTACCATGTAACTGAATGTGTTTTTCAACCATGGAAGTTTCCCTCCAATCCTGCTTAATGTTTTTTGTACCATCCATCCCTGCTTTCTGTGGGACTAGAAGTACATGTAATCTAAAAACTCAATTAATTTTTTTTTTCAAAAGACTGCCTTTTGGTCTCACTTCTCTCCAGTAATTATTAATTTTATAAACCCCCCATAGAGATATTTTATTTTGGGAAATAGGAAAGAACATAAGTTAAAAATAACTAGCAGCCAGCATCACCACAGCAAATGATTTCTACAGAAAACTCAAGCCATATAGAAATCCCCTACGTAGGACCAAAAAGAGCAGCATAGGCCACTGGGAGTACAGAGATACTACACTGTGCAGTGCTGGGGGGAACTGGTGCAGAAAGGAACACAGCAAAACCTGGAGAAAAACTATGTTGCAGAGCAGTCTGGTGGAGTCTGCAGCATGGTACCTGGAGAGAGGAGGGTCTTGCTATTTCTCTGTTCCAAAGGTTGCAGCTACATCAGCATAACCAGTCTGTCTGCTGCAGGCATGGAAACACCCCTACCCAAGCTAGGCATGCTCTTCTTTTGGCCTAATGTCCCTGTGTCAGCCCAGCAGTGGGATGCTGTGATATATGAGGATAAATGTTGGCTGAATAGCAGCATTAATTGTGGGGTCCCCAAATGGCACTATGAGACAAGCTTGCCTTCTGTTTCAAAATTACATTCATGACAACAAATCTGTTAAACTCCTCCGCTGACATGTTTTACTTTCCCAGGACGGGAACACTGTGAAGGCTGCTTTTTGGCTCAGCTTCAATTTTCATGACAGATTTCAGGCAGTGACCTAACCCAACTTGCTTTACAGGAAGCAACATGAAGATTCAAATGAGCTACAGAGCTTATTGATAAAATGACCACTGATATTTAAGAAAATAATGTATATTCTGTTTATGAAAGAATATTTACCTCTGAGCCCAGGTTGAAGAGTTGTGCATCTTCAAGGGAAGGAAGTTTCCTTTATGAACTAGAAATCTGCTTCCAAGGAATAAGACAGGCTTGATGTGGAAGCTGCAGACTTTTACTGCTTCTATTTCCCCCAGGGGCACCATACAGCCACAGCCAGCTAAAGAAGATGGCCTAGGTCACTGGTAGGAGGTAACAAACCTTTTCATCCTACAACTATTTTGAATACTCCTCAGATCAGGAAGGGGAAAAACATGGGAATTTTATCAGACGGTGGCTTGCTGGTGAACAATAGAAGACTTTGCTTAATGAGCTAATATTCCCCAGTCACTTCTTTCCAAAACACACACAGTGTTCACAGGCAGTCTTCTCAATTCACCAAGGAGGTAGGAAACTTTACTAGGTGAAGAGAGAAAATTACATTCCACAATTTTATGTCAAAGTCAATGCAGGGAATTCTACAATATTCCTACTGTGCCAATTCACTAACTAAGGGGTGAATCGCACTTGTCAAGTTAGTTAATAATACAATTGTGGTCAGCAGTAGACTTAACAACTTCTGTCCCCTTCACCCTGAGAGATGTCCAGTCTGCTCTTGTGAACCTCTCCAGACCACAGGAATAATTTCTTTTCTGGGCTGACCAGAAGAGTATCCAGCCTGTGAGAGCAGGGGAGGGACACTACTTTCTGCAGATAAAAACAGCACAGTCCTGAGGAGATGAAGGAAAGGAGCAGGACTTGTACAGAAAAATCCCCCTGAACCATAAATGCCAAGCACATTTCCAAATCTCTGAAACCTTTGTATTTCAAAACTTGGTGTCTCCTCTGCTGCCACCCTACTCCAAGACAACAGTTAATTAGAGTAATGGGGGATGGAAAAAACAGTCCTAAGTCCAGGTTGCTGCTTCTTTTTCTTCTACTCACCAAACACGATGACTACACATGAGCTGCACGCTCAGTCCAGTGGGATTAGTTAAGAGTTCACTGCACTCAGGCAATTTACAGCTTTGTTTCCATGAAAATACAAATCCATTGAGTTTGCCTCACCTTAGTCTTTTTGCATACATTTTTTATAGTAATTGATAAGGACACCCAGGCAATCTTGCCTAAGACTGTGTTTCCAGCATAAAACCATGCTTTCATGCATCAATCTGTAATGGCTCAAAGGCTGTCCAGCTTCCCAGTTTTCATCTGGTAACCGAGATTTGTCACTGCCAGATGGGGCTGCAGTGCTCTGGAGTGTTGCGGTGTGCTTTGGCCAGTTTTGGTCTATCTCATGGCCAGGCTCTGCTATGTACCCTCCCCGCCCCTTGGTATCTGTTTTCCCTCTCCTGGAGAGTTCTGTATTGTGTAATCCTATACAAAGCCTGCCAAATTCAAACCTAGCACTCATCCCCTATTGGATGTTGTACCCTCCCCCGCCCCCTTGTGTCGGTATTTATGTATCTGTAACACAGAGTGCCAGTGCTTCCCCGGCACAATCCAGTGCCGAATAAACCACCTGGGAAAACCCCTCCACCTTGTCTCTCCTTCTTCGGCATGCCTTTGGTAGACTAGGTGAACCCGTACAGGAACTTCGCCAGCCCACCCGTGCCTTGGAGCAGCCCAGACAGCCCCTGAAACCGCGGACGGACGCTCGGTGCCTCTACGGAACGCACCGCAGCACTGGAGCTCCCTGCTCAAGAGACCCTTCACCAACAACCTGCACTTCAAGCTCTTACTGCAGCTGGGTGGGCAGGGGATGCTGGGCAAGATGAGAGAAGTTTCTGAACACTTTAGCAGTCTAATGTCTATTAAAGTTATCAGCTATATAACATTCGTCCTTCTTGTACATCTGTTACGCTCTTCCCATGGGAGTAAAGCAGGACAGACACCAGATTGTCTGTTTAATGCAAACAGCATTATTTCCCCCCACTTCTTCTCTTTTCCTCATCAAAAGAAATAAAAGCAAAAACTAACTGGGAAAAAAAAAATGTAAAATTAAGAAATAAGGCATTTAAATCACTTCAACTGCTTTGATTGAAAATTTGTGACATTTCACTTGAGTTTCAGTCTTTTTAAATGTTAAGAATATTTTAATAGAAAATAATTAACTTGATTTTCAAAAAGCATTTTGTAATTAACATAATAAAATGTTATTCCAAGTGTGTCAAAATACGACAGTTTTTCTGTGGCCCCTAAAGCACCTCTTTTAATGTGGGGCCTGAAAAATCCACCTTAGATGAAAATTCAGAGAAAAATTATTTCTGCTTTTACACTACAATTTATAGTAACACTCAACAGAGTAATAAAAAGGAACAAATCCCACAAAGTTCTTGGTGGAGCATCAAAATTATTTTATTTATCCCTGAGTTTTATGAAAGTAGCACTCAAGTTCTCATGTGGACTAGGCCACCTTGTGATAAAACCTATATGGAAAATCTATAGAAAAAATCCCATACCTGTAATGCATATATATTTTTTAAAGTAGCAAAATGGCAGTGCTAATATTCTGCCTATGGCATCAACCTATTTTTATACCTCTTCAAATACTAAAATAGGATAATAAGAATTTAAAATGATCCTTCAAATACTAAAATAGAATAATAAAAATTACTCTTCCCTTTTTCTCTGGAGTCTTAGATCCAGAAGACGAAAATGGTCTCCAGCTCATGAACAGTGAAATGAAACAAGTTCCACTGAGTCAAGCTCTATTACAGGAAAGAGCAGCAGCATCTTGAACTGGTAACTTTGCAGCCCACAGATTCTACCCTGCAGTTATGCTTTTAAAATAAAAGGCTCCATTTTTTTTCTTAGCTAACATTGACACTGAAACATATTTTTTATTATTATTATTTTTGGGATAAGGCAATTGTGAATAGAAGCAAAAGTGCACAGAGAAGTCACATGGGCAATTCTGCCCCACAATGAAACTGTATATGCTCCAGAAGGAAACTGAGTCAATCAAAGCCTGTCTGACTTACCCAGCTAATTATCCTTCCTTTACTAAAGGAAAATTATGAGTTCCATTCATAATTAAGCCAGGTTATGGGGATTTGGCTGACATTACCTACACCATATCTTTCCATAAAGATCAAGAAACCTGGAAAATTAGTAGAAAATAATTTCTCTACAAACACCTCCATATAGTGGGACTTGAGCAGAACATGTACTTTCACAGGGGGCAGCCAAATTTGTGATGTCTTTCTGCACAAGAAGTCACCTTTCTGATAGAATAAGCCTGGGTGTAACCACCCATTGCTATGACAGCATATTGCTTCTCTGATCCAAGAATGTGAATGTCATGGACAGAAGTGCAGTGTTAGCACTCCAGAAACCGTACAGGTCAGCTTTCCCATTGTGTCAGATCCTTGATAAAAGGTCAGATGTTGGTAGCTCAGCCTTACAAGGAGGTGCACCAAGTCTGCCAGCTCAAGTCATTCATAATATTCACACACCGTTGGATAATAATGAAGATAAATTATGATAAACAGAAAATAGCCTGAAATCAAGAGGTCAAACCTCTCCAGATATAGGGCTGATCGTGGGTAACTACTGACAGCATTATACTGCAGCATAAGTAGAATCCACTTCGGTGTGAGGATAGGGGATAGCAAGCCTGTGGCAGCTGCTGTGTGATGGGAGAAGAGACACAAAAGTTTGATTCTGGGATGCCATTTCAGCTTTTAGTTTCTTTTCCTGCCTTGTCACAGGTTTTCCAGGGAATTTGAGTCATGCCACCATTTGTTGTTCTAATCCTTCTCGCACACACACGCATGTACACCACTCTTAAATGAAAAATCTGTCTCACAAAGATTCTGAAAGAATAAAAGTGTTAGACATTATAAATACAGGAACTGGTAGTGATGGAGGGCAAATGTAGAAAATGTGGGAAAAGCTTAGAAAATAACTCTTTTTTTCTTTCCTCTTTGATACAAATACCCATATAAAACATTAGCTAAAACAAAACTAAAACAAAACTTCACTGCAGAGTTTTTAATTCTGAATTTGCATGCTAAGGAACAATGTTCCTGTAATAAATACTTGGACTTCAGGACTAGAATTCAGAATATGTGAGATCAGAATCTTGGTAGGCATAATTTATTTAGCACAGATGATTTCAACATTCCAAAATGGATATTTTTTCACAAGTTAAAGATTTGGTGACTGGTTTTTTATTCTCCTTTATTCCTTGCCTTTGTTCCATAGCCCCAAGGAGATTATGCTTCTCTCATTCATAAATTTAGCATAATAATGACACCTGCGAGATAGAGGTTACCTAGAACAGAGGCTAGACAAGATTAAGTGAATAAAATGGGTATTTATTGAAGGGCATTCAACAGGTACACCTCGGGCAGACAAAAGTCCTCTCCGGGAGAGGACACACCCAAGATGGACAACCGGTCACGAGTTTTCTACATTTTTATAAGTTTTGATCAATTTACATATCAGGGTTATTGTCCAATTACAGTTTCAGATGATGATGTAATTCGCCCCAAGTCTGTCCCCCCTTTTAGAGCTTTAGTTTACATACTTTGGGGCCTGGAACAGCAAGGTGTCCTTGAGTCCAGGCCTAGAGAGGATTTGTTATGTCTAACTAGAATGTGAGAACAGGACTTAACAGACTATATGGCGTTTTAGAGCTACACTAAAACGGTACAGAGTCTAAGAAATATAAAAGCTAAATCTTAAGGCATCAATAATATTTGTCCTTTCTAAAATTACCCCCTAGATACAAGGTGTTCTTTTTTATATCCTTTTTCATTTAAATTATTATTAATTTTCATGTGTCAAGTTTAGCCCCCCCTGAAAAACATATTATGTTTTGAGGGGCAGAAAACACCCCCCTCACTGATGTCCTGTCTAATCCGAGTGCCAAAGTAAGGACTGCACTCACAGATGCCTGATGCCATCTATAGCTGGCAGAGTGGCAGCTTTTCTCTGTTCACTCTGAGCACAGTCCCCAATGGGATCAATTTACTTTTTCATTCACACCACACAAAAGAATGTGTCGATGGTGCTGGAATGACGTCAGTGCAGTCAGCTGCAGAGAGCCGTGCAGAGTGCAAGGGCTGCAAACAAGAACAGCCATCGACAGCCCGCTCCCGGCGTGAAAACCTTTCTATTGGAAACCAATGGCCACATTTATGAAAGCTTTGTTTTGAAACACAGACAACAGATGAAAACAGCCAAACAACCAGAGCAGGAAGTTCATCATGGTGATTTTATCCTGAAATAATTTAAAGAGCACAGAGCATCAGAAAATTTCCTATTTCTAAGGAATTATTCTTTTGTGTATCTTAGTAATATAGTGCACACCAATTTTGCTGCATAATTCACTCTCCAGGGAACAGAGTGCTGTGGTTAGGGGACACACTAGCCCTCTGTCTAATCCACAGAGCAATGCAGTTTCTGGCTGTAAAGCAAGAGCAAAATTTAGGTTATTGCTTAAAAAAAACCCTATTTCTTCTGAGTCTTCAACATCATTTATTAGGTGGTGTTCATAAACTCCAATATTATGGAATATTTTTGAAGTCTATTTACTGTAGAAAGGAGAGACCATTGTGGCTGCAATAATGATGTGCTCACAACCCACAGTATTTTATCCAGTATTCAGATGTTAGTTTGGAGCAGGTACTAATACTTTGCCTCAATCAACAACTACATCTGAGTTTTATATTTGTAATCAATATGTTTATTTAAATTTAGATCTTTTTAAGGCTGTTTTGCTAAAGCAAATCTAAATGAGTGCCCAAGTAAACCCTTTCCACCTGACTCTTGAGGCTTGGGTGCCTTAGGGGGGGTAAGCACGTCAGCAGGCTGGTGAGCTGTGAGCTAAAAACAGGAAGGTGCTTGCAAACAGGGATCTCTCTACTGACTTCAACGCCCTCCACATCAAAGCCTAAAAAGTACAAATGTGGGGCTGGGACTGGCACTTAGGCTGGAGTGGGAGGGTCAGAAGAGCACACAGAGGTGTATCAGACCGGCTGCAATGTGGGCAGCTCAGAGTAGTGGCAATGACATCTCAGTGGCTGGCTGCACAAGGCTCAGTGGCCAGTGATGCTGCAGCTCCCCGGTACTGACACGTCCTGGCTGCTCTGAGCTCGGTGCCTCCATGGCAGACTAAACCCGTGCAGGAACAACCTTGGGGACTGATGTCTTTCATGTAGGAATGAAAGAGAAGAAAGTTTCTCTGCTGTCTTCCCTCTCATGCATCCTGAGAGGACCAGACCTCAGGGAATTGCTGAGTCTCTGTGTTTATTTGAGTCTTTGTCTCGGTGCTGACATTGACTATGAGAAAGCTAATTTGAACCAACTGGGAGGGGTAGCAACGTAGAAAAAGAAGCCAAAACCACACTAGTTGGAATAAGATTAAGGAAATAAGTATTTTTCTATTTTTTTTTTAAATGTGGAACTACAGGAATAACTACAAGCCCATTAAACTGCATAAAAGGCACTTTATTGACATCTTTAAGGTTTGGTTCAGGAAGAAATTGAGTAAAGTCTGATCCAACATTTTCTAAAATGAATGGAAAAATCCTCATCACTTTCAGCCGAGGCAAAATCAGTCTGCAGACTAAACCACTTGGGGTAATTTAGCATTTGTGGAAAAATAATGAAGACTAGCCAACACAGACTGGTAGACCATTGACTTATTTGAAATTCATTTACTTCTTGGTCTACAGAATTCTCTGCAGTATCTTTGAGGACCCTAAGAGATTACAGATTTTTCAGTGAAGTTAGAGGGTAACCATCATCAGGTTCATTCAGAAAAAACCTGGAGCAGAGGGAGGGAGGGAGGAAGGGATTCAGATGCTCAGCATGAAGCTGCTACTTGTAATGGTTTTTTGATTTATGTACAGTGGATAAAAATTTCAAAATATGGCTTTTCTTGTGTGCATACTTACAGGAAATTCTGCTTGGAATATAACTGTAGAGAATGTCATTTTACTTTGGTCAGTGAAACAGAAGAAGTCACGTGAGGCTTTGTCTAGTGTTGTAAAGTAATGTTTCTCTTCCCTCTACAGGCACAGAAGAGTGTGGGAGATCATAATTCTAGATTTGTGCTTTCACATGGGAAGACAGGTTGCATGGAAAGGATATTCCCATTTCAAAGGCAGGTTGTTGTTCTCTATCTGAAAAAGAAGCTTTGTATTTATTGTCTTACAGATCCAATGTACTGTGAATCACCTAAATTTTAACAATTCAGTTATACTTTATACTATAAAATTCTACTGGCTTATTTATACATTAACTTACAGGTAAAATACACAGACAGACATACAAGTATAAATAAAAAATAAGTACATAGACACACCAGGGAGAGAAATCCATATATATGTAATTTAGGGATGATTTCTGTTAGAGAGCAGTCATGGAGGCAATCATTCTGGCACTGCATGTTGCCTGAATATGTATCTGGATTTGGGAATAAATATCTGAGCAAACATATATGTATGTTTTATGTGTGTGTTTTATGAACATATGGAATGTTCATATAGAAGCTTATATTAGGGATAGACCATATGAAAGAGAAACCTGTCACTTATCTTTTTGACATGCTGCAACACATTTTGGTTGGCATGCATATTCTAAGTAGCGCTGTTATCACAGTAATAGCTCTTGGGGTAAGACAGCCGGCCAGAGGCCAGTGGCAGCTGGGCAATATAGAAGTGTAGTGTCCTGGCAGGCTGTTCCTCAGAACCATGCTGCTACAGCAGGTAAGTGCTGCTGGGCTCTGAGGCTGTGTGAAGGGAGCACAGGCTAGGGATGGCCAGCACCTTTGGAGGCGGTGGCTGTAAGACCAGTTTCCTGGAAAACAGATGCAGAAGGATGAGAGAGAACAGAGGTGGTAGTAAAATCAAGGGGCTGTGTTAGTAGAGGAAGTGATAATGGAAGCAGATCATGCAAATTCAGCCTCAGTGAATCAAAAATCCAGCCTTTATGTAAGACAAATGTAGTGTGTAGGAGAGGCTCTCCTTTGAGCTTCTGTCAGCCCCTCCAGGCAAGGCTCAATCCATTCTTATTAGTGAGTGATTTTGCAGCTCTGCCAGCAGTTGATTTTATTTGAATAACACCTGGATCCCTACATCTGAGAATCTCTCAACAGTAGCAACCACCTTGCTCTTTCTTCACTGCCCACCCTTTTTAACACTCTTGGGAGAGTCCTGCTTTTCACCGTCAATGCCCTTTGAAAGAAACATTCCAACTGTTTGGTTTTTTATTTGGTTTCTTTTCTTTTCTTGAGAAAAGCCATAGCAGCAGCCTTAGCACAGATTTCCCCTCTGTCTTGCATGCCTTGCTGTTACAGTAAATCCAGTTATATGCTTGCAAAACTACTTGTCTCCTCTGGGCTTTAAAAGTATACAAATACTAAGTAATGCTATGCCATAAAAATGTCTACAAAGTCACAAAAAGAGGGCTGTACCACCCCTGTCCTATTGTGAAAAATGCACTGGGTAGGCATCTCCTTCTGCTTTTGCTGACACGGGAATGGCCTAAATTACTTTTGGGCCAGGGACTGAACCTGCAGGGAGAAGGCAAAAATTACTGTAATTTAGACATGTGAGTATCTGTTTCTAGGAGCAATCAGATGCTTACACACTTAAATAGATACAGTTTCATCTGCAGCTAATTACAGGCTTAAAGAAAGAACCCAGTGAGGAAGGGAAGAACACAGGGAGAAAGGGATCCTAATTTGTCCTAGAACCCATACAGGGTTTCTTGAATGCAAACAAAAGAGAACTTCAAAGGCACAGTGAATGAAGCAGATTATTTATATCTATATAGGACTGTGCTTATCAATATCCCAAACCATTTTGTATTCATTATTTGATAGTAAGACTCAGGATCTCACAGCATTATCAAAATTAAAAACTGTACCCTGTGGCTCAGACTTTAAAAAGAACAAGCTGTGATGAGTTAGTTTTCTATACAATGACAGCAAGAAGAAAGTTAGAACAGAGTGATACAGAAGAAATTGTAGATTTACACAAGTGACCTAGGTCTTTACCTAGTGAATCTCAGTACAGGAGAAAAAATTACTTAATCCTTGTCCAGAACTCACTACTTGCTATTTGCAAATATGGATACTTATGAGAAACAAAGTCACAAACCAGCTGCTAAGCTATAGCAGCTACATTTCATCCTGTTCACAACACATAGATACAATCCAACATGAATTTTTATTGCAGTGACAGTAAACTTGGACTAAGCTGAGTACCATTTGTCAAACATTAGCTCTAAAAGATGTGCCAGAGCTTGTACTGCTGCAACATGACTGCTGAAACCATGCCCGTCCCATGGGCTTGTCCATGGTGGTCAGCAGAGTATCCCTATGTCACTGTGTTAGAATGTGGCTTTTTGCACCAAACTTTTTGCAGGAAGATGAAGATTTTTGAACAAAAGTACATCAAACCATTGAGAAAACTTGTGAACAAGGAAAGGAAGATTTTGGTAGGTTGGTTTGGTTTTGTTTCCTCACAAGAATAGGGGAGGGTATTAGAAATTTGGTGCATATGGAAGCAGATGAGACTATTGCTTCTAGAGAGAAGGTGTCCACTCTCTCTGGAATCAACCCAACATCCATTGAAATCGATGGGAATTATTTCATTGACTCAATTTCTGCTACACCAGGCTCCATGTACCACACAAGAACACACATGGTTTTAAAAGCATAGGAAGAAGGGCAGTTTGAACTTTTTCATCTTCAATGTAACAATCCTTGGTAGCAAAGAGCTGTCCTCCTCCCCAGGACCAGACCTGCTTCTGTCTATATCAAAGAAGATTACTTTAATATTTTGCTTTAAAGAGGCACAGAATTACCATTATCCATATTACCATTTTAGATTATTAGTTAATGTCATATAAAAATCACTCTCCCGGCCCTCATACTGCTTCCTCAGATTGCCAAAGGATGCCAGCAGCTATCATGAGGTTGGTTACATTCACTTCATATTTTGAACTTTGTATTCAACCACAAAATCATGAAGTTTAGCACTTTTCAGGTGAGATTCTGAAGTGTGGTTACACTGAAGCAAAAAATATTGCTGAACAAAGCAGAAACAGCAGTTCACTTTCTAAATACTGTTACTTGCAGGGTAAGCTTCTGCCAGGCTGCTGCTGGGGAAGGAAGTCAGGAGCAGTAAGGAGATTTTACATGTTTTCATCCTTCTATTAGTAATGGCAGGTTCAGCACATTTTTTCAGAGATTCCTGGATGTCTGAAAGATTCAGGCAAATGACCACTGCCTGTTTGGACGAAGCTCTGTGAGGTTTGTTCCACACTGACCTAAATGATGTGCCAGAGCTTGGAATGATGCAGCTGAAACCATGCCCTACCTGCACACCAGTACTTCATCCTCATGCCACACATGGAGATTAGACTGGATTCTCTGTACATACGCTGCCATATTTTTGTTTGAAATTTCCATTTGATTTAGGGATCCATAAGTAAAGGGTGCAAAAACTAATTAAATAGAGCTGGGTTCAGAGGAAAGCCGTACATTTACAGGTGCTGACTGGGCAAAGAAGAGCAGCTGTGTGTTGACTACACCCTCTGCTACAGACATTTGAAGTTGGTGTTGGCAGCATAAGATACCTTTGGCAGCAAATGGTCTCTGCACTATCAGCAGAGACATGATAGTTTGGATATTGCCTATAGCTTCGTTCCCTAGGAAAGAGCAAAAGAATCTTCACAATTTCTCATAATAGGAAAGAAATTAAATTCAAAAAGAACAACTATAAATGGGATTATGTACCTACTCTTTGAAATTTTTCATTGTCAAAACTTTAACACGGGGTGAGACTAGGTGGTGGACCCAGCCTGAAATGATTACACTGGAGAAAAGAAGGAAAAGAGATGTTGAAAAAGAAATGTTGAGCACTCTACCTATGGCACAATGAACATCACTAGGCCAAAGTAGAATGTCTTCAAGCAATTTATTGTTAACAAAAATAATAATGATAATTCAGGTACACATATTATTGTTTTATATTGAAACTACAATTTACTGAAACTGCATCTTATTTTATGCAAGCAAATACCACTTATTAATATAGACTGTATATTAACTTCCTGCATAATTACTTAATCTCAATCTTATCTCTAGAATGTATATTTTTAGAATCTAGATGCACTACCTACATCGTAATTATGTATTGCAATGACCTTAAAATTATATACTTAGTAACAACATGTACCTATAACAAATTCCATAATTAAAATGCTTTAAGTATAGAATTTAATTTCTCACATAAGAGTTCCAGACCTCAACACCTGATGTGGGTATCTTGAAAAGTCAAAAGCAGTAAATATGGACTTTCTAATTTTTTTAACTGAGTTTTTTACATTTGGATTATTATATAACTCAAATTTTATTTTTTCACTTAAATACTGGCCTAATCTTAAAAGATTTCAAAAAACCAGCTATTCTTTCTCACTTCATCAAGCAAAGCAACCTACAAAATATAAAGGGTTTTTATTGTACAAAAGTAGTAAACTACAATATAGATTAACTGTCAGTGTGTTGTAAATGTTAAGTAAAGCATAAAATTGAGATCCTAAGGTCAACATTGTTGATATCCTCTATATTATAAATTTATCAACCTGCATTTGAAAGTTTGTATCGTTACTTCCCCATGCTTGCTTGAAGCACCCATCTTAATTTTTACTTTCTGTTCCATAAATGCTATGAGTATGTTTTGTCTTATTTAATAAGAAAAAAATTAGTCAGTAGCAAAAATATCAACATCCCATAGATGTTAGAGCAAAGCGATCAACCTTTTTACTCAGATGTCCTTCTCTTTGGCTTTCAGAAAATCTGTAACAGCTGTCAGAATATGGTACATGTGAGGCTACAATTGATAGGTACTGTCTTGTGATGTGCTGGGAACTGAAGGAAGGATAATGTTTTAAGCCTTTTAGAACCTGGAAGCAGAAGGGTAGTTGATGCTTCCCAGACAAGACTCTCATTAAAGCAAACTTCTCTCTTTCATTTTCCCCATCTCTAAAAACTTACAATAAACACTGAGAGCAAAATTGACTTGTCTTTAAATGTGCCCATTAACAACTACCTGGCCCGAATTTCAGATTCAGGCCATCTGTGTACAAAAAATTACAAAGTTATTTACCTTAATGGTGTAAGTTCAGAGACATCAGTGTGCTGCCTTTTCCACAATACACTCTATACAAATATTTCAAAAGACAAACAGTTAAAATCTGGAAACTCCTTATACAAAATACTTCTTTTTAAACATATTATGCCTTTTGATGGCAATTTGCAAAACATATACACAAGTCTATGGCTGTACTTCTTTAAAAATACAGTATGAGATTTCAATGAGAGACAATTTCCTCTGACCTGTTTTAGGATGAGCTGAACACTGCATTGACTGTCCTAATTTTTCTCCCTTGACTATGAGTGACTCATTCAAACATAGCTATCTAAATTTTAGATGTCCCACAAAGGACGGATAAATTCCACAGTTCATCTATTTAATGCAAACAGATGTATTCAAATGGCTGACCAAATTAGCCCATTATCAAAGAACATGGAGTCTACACAATTTATCAGCTGCAAGTATTTTAACAGAGAAAAACCTCTGAGCTTTGACAAGTTAATGTTGTGAGTGAAGAAACAGGTGTCTTACTTTTACATGCCAAGTACCAAAACACATAAGAATGTGAAGCTTTAACAGACATCATTACATAAAGCGATTATTTGAAACTTCCAGTGCTGCAGACTCTGTGAAGGTGATGTAACTTACTCCAGAATTATATCCATGTGTCTGCTCCATTAAGAATACTCTTCTGTTGGTTTGTGGGTTTTGGGGACTTTGGGGATTTGTTTGGGTTTTTTTCCTATTTTTATTTAAAAGACAAGTAAACCAGTTTTTGTGGATCAAAAATGATCACCTAATTGCAGGATGATTTGGGTACAATCCAGAGAGGCTTTTGATTACATCCGTAATTTTCTTTGTGTATCAGAATAGCCACACTTAACAGTTCTACTGAGTAGATTAAGCTTCATGTGTAAGTAATTGCAGAATTAGGACCTTTTAGGTTTTGCTTCTTGATCTAGAAACTGCCTATTCAATTCACATAGAACTGAATCAGCAGTCAATGAAATGAGTGTTTAAATTCTGCTGTCACTGAAAGCTTGGCAGCCCAAGGGATGCTGATAACAGCGTTTCAGTCCAAACACTCTGGCCAAATCTACTGAAGTTTTTCAGCCTGTGCTATCTATCTTCTCCAGCCCCTATTTGGTGCCATTGCATCTGACTGGCTAAAAGTCCTTATTGCATTTAACCTCACCACATGCCTCATGGCTGGGCAAATGCTTGGATCCTCTGTTACAAAGGGGGACAAAAGCAAATGGACTAAACAATGCAGGCATCTAACTTTGCTTCTTCAAATTATCACAGAGAAAAATATGCAAAATGGGTTCTGAAGAGAACTCAGAGGTTACCTAACCTATCCGGCTGTCCCAATCCAGCATCAGTCATACCTCAGCCATTTTTATCTGATAAGTCTTTAACCTATTTCTTAAAACCCTCCTTTAAGTGAAATTCCACAAGCTGCAAAGACAATTCTAGTGCATCACTATCTCCTGTGTAAAAACATTTTCTGATGTCTGAATGAAATCTTTCTAAAATTTTAAGCCTTGTCTTTTATCCTCTATGGAAATGGAGAACAGTCTCTTATTTTTTGTATCAGTCTTATGTCTTTAAAAGCTCCACTCTGGCCTGTTTTCTGAGCAGACATTTCTCCACTTCTTTGAACATCAGATTTTCTACTTTTCTGTTGATCCTATGATTCTATGAACATCTCTCAAGTGTGGCAGAACTCAGACTTGAATGTCCCAAAACAATTAACTAGATTTTTCTTTCAGTTTAAATATGCAAGTATCCATTATATTTTAACAAAATCCTTACCTACCTAAAGTGAGTTGCTATTTACATGCCTCACTGTCTTAGATCAAAGCAATCAAGTTCTTGCAAAATTAAGTCTTGAGTGAGGAATGGAAATCAGAACTTGTCACAGTAATAGCATGAAAATTGAGACAAACTATATAATCAGATACAAAGATATGTTAACTACTAATAGGATATTAATAATAGCTCAGTATATCAACATCTTAAAAATCAATCAGTAAATCTTCTCATGAAGAAGAAAGTATTCTGAAGAAGAGAATAAGATTCTAGACCTATATTCTCATCCAGTTACCATAAAACTTATACGCAGTCATTCAGAAAACAGATTCCTTGGAAAACATGAACTCAACAGCCAGAGAGAGGCTTGAAGGCTACATAAGAAATGCATTGACTCTTAAACAAAACTGCATTCAACTATATGATGGATATATTGACTAGAAATTGCTAGAGAAGTCCGCCTCTGCTGCAAAGAAGGAACTATATTACAGTACCGCACATAACATCTATTCTGGAAGGGATGATATAAAATTTAATGGTTAAAACAAAGTACTTATTTAAGTCAGAGGGCAAAGGTCCTACCAACAGTGCTCCCCAAAACCTCTCTCAAATGCAATATTCAGGATCCATCCTTGATAATGTCTATTCCCAGCATAAGAAACTTGTTGCAAGTATGTATTATAACATTCAGCACAGCATGATCACAGCTTTGGAACTGCAACTGCTCCTGAGGCTGTCTCAGTGGTCACAGGTACTTCTCTGAAGGACCAGCTGTATTACTTATACATATGAAGGACTGCCTTGCTTTGAGTAGCCTCAGTAGTCATGCATGCAAACTGAGATCAGATAAAAACTACAAAGAATGCTAAAGAATAATGGAAAGGTCAGTTTTAACAAATCTGTTGGGGGAAGACAAGTCAGTACAATTCTGAATAGCTTCCAGGGTTGAGGATGTAGAAAACTAGTATCATAGAATCACAGAATATCCTGAGTTTGAAGGAACCCCCAAGGATCATCCAAGTTCAGCTCCTAGTCTGGCACAGGACAGACCCAAGAATCACACCATGTGCCTGAGAGAATTTTCTAAATGCTTCCTGAACCCTGGCTTGGTGCTGTGACCACTTCCCTGGGAAAACCCATTCCAGAATGCAACCACCCTCTGGTTAAGAACCTTTTGCTGATATCTAACCTAAACTTTCCCTGACACAGCTTCAGTCCATTACCTCAGGTCCTGTCCCTGGTCACCACAGAAAAGAGATCAGTGTCTGCCCCTCCTCCTCCCCTCACAAGGAAGCTGTAACTGGAATGCAGTCTCCTCTCAGTCTCCTCCTCTCCAGGTTTGAACAGACCAAATGACCTCAGCTGCTTCTCATACAGCTTCCCCTCAAGGTCCTTCATCATCTTTGTTGCTCTCCTTTGGATGCTCTCTAATAGTTTAATGTATTTTTTATATGGTGACACCCAAAACTTCCCCCAGCACTCGAGGTGAGGCCACCCCAGTGCAGAGCAGAGCGGGACAATCCCCTCCCTTGCCCAGCTGGCAATGCTGCGCCTGATGCCCCCCGGGACAGGGTTGGCCCTTCTGGCTGCCAGGGCACTGCTGATTCATGTTCAACTTTCCACTGACCAGTCCTCTTTTCCAGCACTGTTCTCCAGCATCTCATTCCCCAGTCTGTCCCATCCCAGGTGCAGAATCCAGCGCTTGTCTCTGTTAAACTTCCTATGTTTAATGTTTGGTCATTGCTCATTGTCCAGTTTGGCAAGGTGCCTTGTGGGGCCTCTCTGCCTTCAAGGGAATCAACAGTTTTTCCCAATTTAGGATCATCTGCATCTTAGTATACTATTAGGTTAAAAAAGGCAATATAGAAGAAATCTCTTCCACTGTAGAAAAGTAGAGCCCAACCAGGTTGCTGGGTTTTTTTAAAATAGAGGTATGTTTTCTAAAGTGGTGATAATCTAGACCTTATGAATAGGTGGCAAAAGTCAAATTCATCCACTGTCCTTGGCCTTTGTAATTTATTTTTCTTGAAATTCCCACCTGTCTTGTTGTATCTTATCACCAAGAAGACTGGACAATATGTCAATAAGTAAATACAGATTTTAGGTTACGTTCCTGCATTACTTTGATAAACACTTTAAATATTCACACCCAAAAGGATTTGCATGTAATAACAAAAATATAATAAACACTCGTAGAAGCACAAATACCAAGGCTGATAAGGTTTGTACACTTTCAGCAGTACACACTTGATTTTAAAAGGCCCATCCAAAAGCAAGATATGTGGAGATGTTTACAAAGAATGGAATGTTATGTTCAGATTCTCAGTTGGTATAAATTATTACAACTTCACTGGAATCCATGCAACAACACTACTGCTGAAAGCGACACATTGGTCATGCCTAACCACAAATTTATTAATGTGGATAACAGGTACTGCAGGGGAATAGTATATCTCTCACCTAACTAGGTTCCTGATGGCATCTAACAAATATACAGATGTGAGTATATTTAGAAAAAACTGCTCAGAACTGTTATCTACTGCTTATTTCCAGGACTCAAACACAAGCTTTCTGTTAGGTTTGGAAGGCAACTGAAGCAGTTGAAATCCTGCTGTGGACGAACAGCAGATATAATCTTTGGCTTTTGAAATGAGACTCTGAAAAGAGTAAACTGTGATTTGATAAATTAAAGAGAAAATACCACCTCCATCTCCCAAACTCACTCTTTTCCATCTGAACCAGATCTTCTGTCTCCTTTATTTGCCTTGGTATATCACAGAGTTGCTAAGAGATGATGAGGAAAAATGACTGGTTTTCTGCTCTTTTGGTTTGTTGGGTTTTTTGGTTTGGTTGTTTTTTTTTTTAATTACAATAATCTACAGATTTTCCTTTTCTTAACTTTCAGGTTTTTTCAGTTTAGAAATGCACCAGGTATGAAACAGGATGCATGATACCAACTCAAACTTCATCATCTCCTGTGTCATTAACTGATCAAACTGCATTACAACTTCTCTGTCAGTAGGCAGGTCTACGTAAGCATGCCTTTAAGTGATGGATCTTGAAATTTGTCCTGGCATGGGGTTAAGTACCAAACATTATGATCCACACTTTACATTTCACTGTACATTAAGCTTGCCTAAAAAGAAGTCAGTATTTGAATGTTAAGAGTTCAATTATATCCTCCTAGGCCACCACAACAGACTGCCAGTATGTCTTCCAGTAGAGGAAACTAAATATATACAGAATGTTTTAAAATAATCAGTACTTTTGGAAAAGAGAACTGCTGCTTAGAAAATCTTTAGCAAAAGTATTTGTGGGAACTTTATTGTATGAATACAAAATTCTTACTTGCGGGCACTCTTACCTCCTGCCCGGTACTGGACTCAAGGTGAGGCAATATGAGGCAGAAGAAAATGCCCTTCTCTTACACTTCAATTCTTAACACTTGTGGGAAAATGGAATAGTAGCTAATTGCTGACCTACTTTCCTTCTTTCAGGTTTATTATATAGGTAATTTAAACAGCCCTTGCCCTGAACTGGTGTTCCTGCTACTGACTTTGACTTCTTCAGGTTAGGAGAACGTGGTGTCCACAACAACAAACCAATGGTTAGATGGTACCAGAGTGTCAGTGTCACCAGTGGCTTACACACATCTGGAGTGTTCCCACATGTCCTCTAACATCAGTTTGGTTGCTTTGGTCCTCAATGCCCACTTTTACCACACTAGAACGAATACTGGGAGTTTAAGTAATGTGTAAGCCTGAAGAGATGGGAGAGATAATATTTCTTTAAAGATATTTGGCTTCTGGATCTGACTTTTGTTCATGGAGTTGATATATTTTTGCAAATCTGAAGCACTATTAGAAGAGCCATGACTTTGGTCTTGATCTGTGGCCTGGTGTTGTCATTTCATTTCTAGGCAAGCGATGGGTGATCTTTGGTTATTTAAAAGCATTTCTTGAGGGTTGAGAGAAATCTAAGCAATCCATATATAGAGCTTGATCCAATTCCTTTAGAAAATCCTAACATGCTGATGGAAATGTCATCTGGAGAGTCTCAACCCTAAAGGCATACTAGGAAAGTGAAAATCCCAGAGTTTGTGTGTAAAAGAAGGAAGCCAGAGGGAAGGTTCTTGAAGACAAATTCAGAGTGCAATGCCTATGTCATTGTGGTGTGCAAGTCAAGAGAAGAGTAAAATCACTGTTGATACACTAATGTGAAGGTGAATGAGGAGTTTTGGAAATCACGTGTGAAATACATAGTGATGTTGATAGGGGTGTTTGAAAAACACTGAAGGTGTTTTACTGGACATGGGGTAAAGACACAGATATGTGGGTTTTCCAAATTCAGTTCCTATTGAAAAGAAATTTTAATGGAAAATTTTCACACTAACTCAAGACCACAACAGAATTTTAGCTTTTTAATCCTAGGCAGTGGGACCGCCAAGGCTGCAATGAAAGATAAATGTGCCTTGATGGCAGAGCTATCAGGCTGCTTGATTTTCTCTTTTGATAGGTTTATGTTTCATGCCAATCAATCCAGATCTACTGTGCAGCATAGTCACATTACGTTTATAATGTAATCTGCTGCCAGCCTAAAAGCACTGAAGGAATACAGTGCCCTCTAACTAAAGCAGGAAAAATAAATTGTGTGAGAATGGGAAAAGATTTTTTAGAATTTTTTTTCTTGTGTAAATGATTTTATCTAATGGTTCAGATATTCAGATCTCAGCCATTCTGATGATTACACATTTCCCTGGGGGAAACATATGCTCAGTGCACTCACCTTGGGGTTTCCCACTTACTCATTGCAAGAATAAAGAAAAATCTCTCTGGGAAGATGTCTCTAAGGAGTGAGGTCTCATGGTGAGTGATTCACAACAGAGTACATTCTTCTGTTGAAAAAAAAAAAGCCACAGACAACAGCAAATATTAGATCAAATGTTGAAGTAAATTCATAATTACTAAACCAGATTATCATCTCAGTTAATAGAAATGTAGGTTCAGACTGTTTATTTGTGTACTGAAGCTGCTTTGGATTTACTCCATTTTAATTAAGATCAGAATCTTACTCTCTTTGTAGGTTTAGATTTTTTTTAATAGCTAAATTATGCCTACATACAGCAAACCGATGAATTAATTTCCGGCCCTGTTCCTTTAATAAAAGCTTCAGCAGCCCTTAGAAGCTTAATCTCGCTCCTGGAATCAGGACAATGCTTCGGGGGTATACCTAGCATATGCTGTAAATCAAGTTATCTCACTCAAATGTAATACTGTAACAGCTCTGACTTCTAATAATCAGTGAACTGTAAAATCTCAGTGCAGGTTATCTCAAATCAAAATTCCAGAGACAAAAACAGTTTGGAGGTTAATGGGATTATCTGAAGTCTAGGGATGAGGGACTGCAATATAACTTTATGCTGGATCTGCAATACTGGGTGGAATAGCCAATTTGATTTCTTTTTTACGCCTCTCCCTCTCCCACTCTTGCTATTTCCCTAGGTTCTATGAAATAATGTGAGGCTTTTGACAGATATTCTAAAAATGAATTCTGACAAGCCATATGCAATATAATATAGCTTCTTCCTCCATTTTAAAAACAATTCTTGTTCTGCGAACACTCACAAACATGTCTAGTCCCATTGCATTGTTCCAGCTGTGCTCAGCTATCCGAGTGAAATGGAACTCATCATGTATCATAAATCTGAGTCACTACATGGTCTGATGGTCCTGAGTTTATTTTAAGGAGTAAAGGATAACAGATGAGAAAAGCAAGATTCAAAAGTAAAGGGAGAGCAACTGAACATTGCCTATTCTGCTACCAGGTCATCCTCTGAAATACCTCATGGCTTTGGGAAAAGGAGTCAAGTCAAAATTTTCTTCAAGCAGTGGAATGGCAGTGGAGTGGCCATCTTGGGGTATCTGAGCCTATTATAGCTTGAACGATCAATGAAGTTGGGCACAGTTTGGAGTATACGGGCAAACTGAAACCTGTGGCTAGAAATCCACTGGAAAGAGAAATTAAGCTAATTACCGTAGTTTAAAAATGCAAAAGTTGAAGTAAGGTTGCCAGTTTTTCCTAGTAAACACATCTAGTAATCGTTTTTAGTGCAAAAAAAAACCAGTAAAAAATTGCTATAATTAGAATAGCATCTGGTTTGGCAAGATATACCTTGTGAAAGTGAGAATAAGTATCTGAAGAAGTAGAAAATCTTCTAATGTGAACCAACTGTCAACAAAGGTAGTTTCTAGATTATCAGCATCTGATGCCCTCCTTTTTCTACCCCTCCTTCCCCTACAGGCCAGTACAGATGGTTTCAGTTCCCTTGTGACAAATGCCCAAGCATTTGTTTTGTGTCTGAATTCTAGATAAAAGAGAGCAGACAAAAGCTCTCAGATGCTACAGAAACCTTTTAAAATGTAATGAAAATGACCATAAGAGATTACTCAGTCACCATCTTAAATTATAAAAACCAGATAAGGTACAAATTAAGTATTTTGCAGAAGCCACAATGGATTTGAGGTAAGGCACTAAAGGCTTGACACCAGAGACAGCAGGAGTTTAAACATTTTTCCCTTCCTTCGGATTACATCTGTCAATTGATTACATCTCTGTCAAATGACAGCCACTGAAAATGTCCAAGGCCTACACTGAAAGCTCAGGGTTTTAGTACTACAAAGAAGGGTCTTGAAGTCCAGCCAGGACCAGACTTGAGCACATCTGTAGCAAACCTGCACATTAAGCATTTAAATCCACTGGCACATTGGTTTCATCTGCTGCTGGGGCAAATGTGCTGGTCCTTATCTCCTGGCTTGATGGGCCAGCATAGTCAGGGAGTCAAATTTCAGTCAAGAGTTCTCAGTATCTTCAACCAGAATTACAGTATCTGTACTTAAGGCTCTGTAGAATGGAAAATGAGCTGCCTTCTTTTGAAATACAGACACAAGCATCCACTTCCTTGTGATCTAAAATCTAGGTAGGAAGGTGAACACTGACAAGCATCAGTGTGAGCAACAGGCTGATAAAGCAAATGGCCACATTATGGTATATAAAAACATATTTTTTGATATTAATTTCAGTGACTTAGGTAAGCTGAACTGTGTGCAACAGCCATTTCTGACTCTCTCCTCTGAAACAGAAGCAGCATGCGTGCAAATGTAAAGCTGGGATATGTATAACTTTATTTTCCGTGCTGTGCGCATTTGCATTTTTTAGTAGCAGCCTGTTTGTCCTTATGTCTGTGCAAGGCAACAATATCTCAGATGTCTCCAAATGTCCTCGCTGTGGAACAGGAAGCGGCATAGCTGCACCAACATGGCAGAACTAATCAGTCTGGGCACCATGCCCTGCTGACGCAGCTCTCCTCTTTCCAGGACCCCAGCTAACATCTCTGCAAGGCACTAAGCACATGCTGCTGAAATTCAAATACTGTAGTCATGGGGATAGACAGAGAGATAACCTGACCTTACAGGCTAGTGGGTTAGGCATATAAAGGGGAAGGGGGAAATGTAGCAAATATTATGCAATTTTTTTTTTTTTTTTTTACCTGAAGGAATCTGTGCATGTACTTTGCCTGGAACTTTCCCAGGAGGTTGTCTGCGCTATTAGGCTAGGATTAGTGTGCCAAGTGCTTTTTATACTCTTGGTCACACACATTTCATCTATACTGCTAAATTTAACAGTGTCAGGACCCTTTCTTTGGCTCTGAGATCAGCAGCTTGACCCAGATGTGTCCATGCCATGCTTCCAAAGTGTAGCTGCCTTCAGGCAGCCTACTGGAAATAAGACTCCAGCCTGTGGTTACTCCAGGGAATTGTTCAGAGGACACTCGTTGACTCGAGTCAAAATCATGTTGGAAAATATCTTATGAGTATACAGATGGTGTCTGAGCCTGGGAACAGGTTAAGTTGCTAGCATAGGTGCGGCATTGAAAAATGATAGAAAATACCCAAAGTATTTGAAGAGTGACTGTTCAGCTTCTGCATGGTAAGCACCAAAAACAATACATTCACATTAATTGCCACAAAACTCAGTGAAATCCAGAAACAAAATAGCAAATGCAAAACCACGATTTCCTACCCTGAGCTAGACTCAATGCTTTCTGAAATGTGCTGAGTGCATCTGATGTTCTTTTGAACTCAGGAGACAGTACTTTTCAGGCTTGAAATATTGAGACTATATGAGCCAAGAATGATTCACACTATCAAGGACCTAGAAACACATGAACATGAAGGAGAACACATGAGAATATAACAACAAACTGAATTTGGAACACTATCACTTTTGGTCCCAATGGAAAAAATAAAAGAGGTTGCTTACACCATAAAAATTATGTAGCATAAAAAATATCAAACACAAAATTTCCTTTGTTTCCCAAGTGAATGTTTTTTCTCTTGTTTAATACAGCATTTTTCTTTGTAGTAAATATAAACTCAACCACTAACAGACCAGCAATTCATTTTTCTTCAGACTCTATATGAAATTCACAAACAGGATTGTGAACTAGACTTAAATTCTCTACCAATCTACTTAGTATAGCATAGCTATCTTTTTGTATTCTTTTTCTTTTCAATAGCCTTAGAAATCCTAAATTAAACATTACCATAACTCATGCTTCTATTTAACTCCATGATCTAGAGTGTCATCATCATTATAGGATAAGCATATTTAATATTGGTATTTTAAGAAGACTCAATATTCATTATTCTAGTGCACCTGGTTAATACACCCATTAGGTTGAGTAGAAAGCCTTTTTTGAGCACCCACGTGTCTTCTGTGTTGTATGAGAGCAGCAGAAAAAGATCAGAGGAGGCTCACAGAAGCAGTACAGGAATACTGATGTGGCACTGTTGTACTCGCCATAGGGAAAGAGGAGGAGCACTGCTGGGAACCCCACGCTCCCATGCCTCAAAGACCAACAAGGATTCTGGGCTTCTAACAACAAACAGAGCCTATCATCAATGCAAATGTCTTTCATAACAGCTTTGACCTGTGCTGGAGCCAATTTTGCTTCTCCCTCAGTTCAGACTCTGGGGTACAACTATAAGATGATGTAAAATGATCAAAACTCATGACATTTTTGATGGGCATATTCTGTGCATTTCTGCATTCTTTGAAGTTGTTTTATATGCTTTTTTGACAAAGATATTTTCTCAAAATCTGAGCACAAATTCAACTGGATGGCAGAAATTTCTCTCTAAATTTACTCGCTTGCAGTGAAACCATAATGAGGAAGCCAGGTCATGAGGGACTCTGAGGCAGAATAAAAAGTAGCAAGGTTTCCTCAGTGCATGTAAGATGGCGAAAAAAATCTCTCACTTTTTCCCCTTCCTCTCTCTCTCACACACACATCACATCACAGTGACAATAAATTGTGGCACAAACTGGAATATCAATAAATCCTTCATCAACCTGAGGCTGAAATACAGCCAGCTAAAACCTATTTTTAGCCTACCTTGGACACCAGCCAGAATGAAACCAGCAAGAATAAGACTGCAATAAATGCTGGTAATGTAAAGCTGTAGATAGGAAAAGGGGACCTGTCTTGGTTTCAAAGACAGGTATTTGCTAAAGAAGGCAGAAGCCTCCTTTAGAATAGGAAAATGTAACTCTTTCTTTTTGAATTGGTATAATTTTGAAATCAAGGGGCTTTCAGACAATGGTATGAGAAAAGAGGAATAACAGTCTTTTACTAACATATTTATATATATGGTGGGACAGACAAAACAACAACAANCCGCTGACGCAATGGCGGCTGCAGCCGGCAGGAAGGGATGGAGAAAGAGGTCCCTGTACGAGCTCCCAGGGACAGCTGGTCCCAGTGCCCTCCTTGGATAGCAGGAGGAGCTGTAACAGGCGCTTCGGAGTAGTAGGCTGGGAAGGCAGGTACTGGCAGGGTCTCGCAGAGGTAGGCAGGGGTGTGTCAGCAATTCTGCGACTGAGGCTGGAAGCACTGAGGTGTCCCGGCAGACTGGCTAACTTTTGGACCCCGGCTGGGGGGATGGCTTCCTGGGAGGGGAAGAAATACTCGGGAGGGGGTCTTGGGTTTCTCCCCCTTAAGACAGGTAGAAAGCTGCAGCAGGAAGCGAAAGAACTTGGGAGTGGTGGCCGTCTGTCTTAGTGTTTTGTCCGCCGCCTTCCTCTCTCCCCAGAAGCCAGGAAAAGACTTGAAACAACTCGTACCCTGCCCCCCTGCATACCCCGGGGCGAGGCATTGTCCCTGGCTCCTTTGTTTCTCTTGATTGTCCACCAATTATAGCTTCCCAGCAATTAATCATTTGACCATTATCACCTTCTAGCAACTAGAATGGGGAAAAATTCTAAGACAGAGAGACAAAAAAAAGAAAAATTATCCCAAACCTTGACAGGACCTTAATTCATATGCTGTGAATGTGCCCCTTAGTTAATCCATTCTAAGATTTTAATAAGTGGAGTCATCCTCATTGTTGTCATTGGTATTGCCTTGTTTGGGCTTAGCCTTGGTTGATGGTTTTCAGTCACCTTATAGTGCTTTGAATATGCCAAGCAGCAGACACCTTTATGGAGCCAAGGATACCCCCTGCCAAAATGGCAATGGACTATAAGCTCCTTTTGAAAGCCTGATTATAATAAAACTGTTTTCCAAGGCTCCATCCAGTTCCAAACTGCCATTGCCCCTGATCCCCCACCACACACACACATACAGACACACACAGACACGTTTGAAATAAGGTCCCTTAGAAGAGAAAGGAAAAGAGATCCACATGGCCCTGCTCTTCCCTTTCCTACTTGTATGGTCCAGCTTGGTGTTTCTATACATTTCCTTGGTTGTATCTGCCTTTCCTGGCAGCAGGACTACACAGCTTTGCTATCAAGGCACCTTCACAGCTCCAGAGTGGCCCCTTCCTGGGAAGGGACAAGGTAGAGGGATTTTTCATGAAAGAGGGAGGTGTTCTGAGGCAGCTCACAGTATCCAGAGACTGCTGTTATGAAACTGGGCATTGGGTTTCCTATTCTTTTGCAAACATGAAGGTCCAGCTTGTCCAAGATCCTGTCTCTGACAATAACCAGTACCAGATGTCCAGAGGAACTAGACTAACATGGGGCAATTAAAGTATACACTAATCCTTGCACTTCTCCTCTTCATCATGATAGTTAAAATTTGGATTAAACCCTGAAGCATAAATCTATTTTCCAAAGCTTTGTAGTACTAATTTTCACAGCTCTAAAAATTCTTACGATACTTGGTTCTTCTTCACTGCTTGTGAAATTCTTGGTCTTAAAAACATCCTGAGAAAATGAGTTCCAAGGAGCATGGTTACTCTATGTCCTAATTGCATCCTTTCTAATTCTAATTTCTCTTCAATTTTTACTAAATCCATGTTTTGACTCTTCATAATTTGATGGGGAGACAGAAAGTCCTGATGTGAATTCCTTCAAGATTTATCATTTCATTTAATTTGATATACTTTAGTTTTTATTTGTTTATCGTTCTGCTTTCCAAATAATTACAAGATTTTTAATGTCTGTTCATGTAAATCATTTTCATGCAATTTCTCAATTCCTTCCCACAACTCATATTCAGCAGTAGCATTCTTGATTGTCTGATGATGTTTCACAGATACTCACAGACCCATGTGAAACTACACCCTATTGTGAATGGTATATGTTTGCCCTAATATTTTGCAGTGTTTCAAATTCATATCAAAAAATAAGATTTACTTAAAGCTACTTTTAATTTTTCTCTTCTAAATAATAAACTCATTTGAAAATAATCTGATTTTACTAACAAAGTAACATTACAGACATAATATACTGCCCTGTCTATGTAAAGAATAACTTCATATAACAAAACTTTTCAAGGACTCATACAGGCCACCAGTAGTGGAATGTAAAAATAAGGCAGGAAATGTCATGTCATTATTGCAAGTCAGGTAATAGTCACTAAAACCAGTCCATTCCCAAATACACCTATTTTAAGCAGCAAGACAAGGCAAGAGGACAAAGATAATGGGCAGTTCAGTATGATAGCATGGATCAAGCTGAATGATTTTCATCTGGAATTCATTGATCTCAGAAAGCATTAGAGGACTCAGAGTCCATCCTCTTTACTCATCTCTGTGAGTCATCCTCATTAAATTCAAAGGATCTCAGAACATCTGTGTAACTGTAAATTGAATTTTAACACTCAAATGAGCAGTGACTCAATACAGCCTTCTATGCCTGATACCAAACCTGGCAAGTGAAGAATTGCCTGAAAGCAACAAAGCGGTGCAGAAATTTGACTTAGAAATGTCAGACTCAGTATATGACAGATTTAAAAATTAATTTCCTGTAGATTATTAAAATACAGATTTAAATATATTTGAAATATTACAATTATCCAAATATTAGTATAATTAATTTTGTACAGAGAGGATTAAACATTTTGTTTTCTCAGAGATACAAACAAACAGACACCATATAAAATGTTTGACAGAAATATACAGAAGATAAGGATCTGAAGAAAAATGCAGTACTATTGAAAGATGACTAATATTTTCAACAAAGAGTCCATGACATTAAATGAACCAAAGGTTTCACTTTAACACTCATCATATTTCAGGGGTGATTTTTTGCTGAAAAACTTATGTAAAGTACATGAATGTAAAAGATGTTTGTAGTTTTGAATGCTAATATGCAATAATCAAAACATTTGGAAATGCCAAAGGATCAGATCTGTAAAAGTATTTAAATCTAAACATCAAAATCATGGTTCATGAGATCTTTCTCAACTCTGAAATAAAAGGAAGTTAGGTACCAAGAGTCTCTCCGAAAATCTCATATATGTTTGGCTGGGGTTTTTTTTCTTTATTTCACCTGAAGACCTTTAATATCTTGTCTGTTAGAAGCAGAGCCACGCTGGTCTTCAGTGTTATAGACTTCTTTTATAAAGTTGAGCTCCTAAATATTTTATTCATACAGTTCATTGTATATTCACTCACAACTTTGACCTTGGCTGTTTGTTTCCCCCATGGATGAGGCATATGCAACTAGCAAAGCTTAATTCCTGGCTGCATGCATGCAAGGAAGTTAAACAGTGGAAGGGAGCACTCTGCATGCTGGGATTTGGTCACCTGCACTTCTCAGATATTAGACCATTCCCAGGCATGCTGTGCCTTGGCTTTCCACAGAGACTAAACTTGAGTTCAGACCACAGACTATTTACTTTAGACATTTCAGACACAGTCACAACACTGCAGAAGGTGAATACCATGGGCAGGAACTTTATGTCCCAGGGTGCCACAGAAATGTCCTGTGCGCTGCAAGGTTCTAGTCACAGTGATATTAGAAACTGGTTGTTTGTTGGGGGTTTTTTTCTATTTTTCCTATGTGAAATTTATTTATAACCAATGCAAACCATACTAGCAGCCCAGGAAAAGGGGACTGGCATCCCGTTCTCTCTGCTTTCAGAAACGTGCTATAACCAGTAGAGAATTGTGTGCTCTCTGCACTGTCCCTTTTGCCCTTTTGCTACCCATCATTACTGCAAAGGTGATCAAGCCCTGACTCATCAAGCTAGGTATGGGATCACTGGATTGAGGAGGGAAGCAAATTTACATTTCAATCACCCCCAACAGGAGAAAGCTCCAAGGTTCAAATATCTCACCTCTCACTTCTTCCTGTGACCACTGCCAGGCACTCCCTCTGTTTTTCACACTGTACTCATCACTGCCCTGTGTCTGCTCAGAGCGTTTCTGGCTGCAGGAGAGCTTCCCAGGACCAAGGCTTTAGACATCCTGAGCGCCCGCTGAACTGCAGCAGAGCAAAAGCAGCATTTTGGTGCTTAGTTCCCTAAACTGGAACTTTTCTATGCACACTACCTATTTAAGTTTAGGCCTGGACGAGTCTTTGTGGTGTTGAATGAATGCTGAATGCATTTACTCATCTCAGAGCAGGGCACTTGCTGGAATATGAACAGCTACAACCCCTCTTTTTACTTAGACATGCACTTTTCAGGGAACTCCATTTTCAACACTAGAGTTTAGAGTCTGGCTGTAATGCAGCCATTTGTAATGCAACTCTTATCTTTGCTGTGATAGTCAGAAATCTTTGAATTCCTGGCTTATACTCCTATGGTTGGTTGTCCTTTAGCTCCCCTAGTTCTATTATGGGGGTACCAAGAGTTCAGAAGAGCCATGGTGACCTTGCTCTAAGGTTTAGTGTGAGAAGGATTTCTGTATATTCAATTATTCAAGTCTCACTCCTATACAGATTAAGAAAGCCATTGTCATGATGGCCACTTGTATTTTGCAGTGTTTCTTGGTCGATTGTCATATGTAAGGCTGCATGCAAACAGAACAGAAAACAAAAATTATTCTAGTGTGGCTCTGAAAAATAAAACTCTATTTCTCCTGTTGCTAGAAGTGTGAAAATACAGAAATTGACAAGGTGATTTAGAAGTCCTAGCAAAACTTTACCCTAATACAACACATATTCAGACATATTCATCATTTAATTCTGACAGGAAATGCTTTTCAGGGCTCATCCATGCCTGAAATTATTCAGTTTAGTAGAAGAAAATCCCCGTTTATTGCAAACAAGATTATTTCCTCCTTTTTTTTTTTAACTGAGAAAACATGTTTGTTTTAAAAAGGGCACAGTTTTCTCTGTCATTACCCATGCCTTAAACCATGGAATGAACATTTTTCTGACTGGTTTTTTTTTGGTACTACAAAGTCAGTAGTGATGACATAGCCATTTCCTGCATAATAAAATCTATTAGAAATGTTAGAATATCTGATGAAATTAAATATTTAGAATTTTAACAGTATATCATCATTTACAGCTGCTAATGGTAACATTGGAAGACACAATTCTGTCCACAAATTAACTGAAAATTGGAATATTTTTTCTACAGATGTCAGATTGGTTCAAATATTGCTTACTGGGGGAAAGTATTATACATGCATTATCATTAATTCTTTCACTTTGCATAATATATTACCAAATACTTCGCCACTTTTAAGAAAATTTTGGAATTACGAGGGATTTGTTTTGTCAATGTTAATTCATGGGAATTCAAGTCTCTCTGCCTGGAAATAGTTTGCCTTCAAATACCTTACTTCCTATTCTGCTTGCTGTGTATTTTAGCTATCACAGTTACTCTGGCCTGATTCAGCTACTTTCTCTGCAAAATGTTGACATTTCAGAATCCTAAACATCACTAATATGGTGAAACTTTGCAAGAGGCTTGATTTAGTTTATCTGCACAAAAACTATTGTGTAACAAAAGCTGGAATGGGTGCAGTGAAAGGCATTTAGAACTCCCCATGCCATAATTTTCTCCAGCCCTTAAAGTCAAAGAAAGTTTATATCCATTCTTAATTGAAACACTGGAAGTGGAAGAATAAATCCCATAATTTAAAAAATCCTCAGAAAAACTGCAGGAATTAACTAATAAAGATTCTGATAAAAATCCCTTTTAAATTAATTGCAATGGAATGAGTAAAGAGGTTTATGGCTGGGGTTTTTTTACGTACTCAAATTGAAATGCAAAAAAATTATGATTGATAGGCAATATCTAAACAGAACAATTAAACTTACAATAACCAAATTATACACTGCAATCATGATATATATATACCATATATATATGTATAAAAATACATATATACATATATAAAAATACAATATCTGCATTTCCAAATTATGACAATTAAGACAAAATGGTGACTATGTTTTTTCATATATGTTTGTGTATGTGTTCATTTTTTCCACTCAGAAAAGTTGACACATTTAAGAAATCTGAATAATAACACATGAGAAATATCCACAGCATGGGATCTTCTGTCCTACACAAAACTTTGAAAAGAGATTTGAAAAGTCCACTGAAGAGAGAAGTTTATGTCACCTGAACCCTTAAGGCAAGGTTAGGCCAACAATTTCTGCCACTAATATTTGTTAAAACAGGTCCCCACCTTTACTGCAACTCTGCTGAAAGTGCATCCAGGAGAAACTAACACTCCAGTGTTGCAGTTGCAGTTTTTAGATCTGTGTAGCAGAATTGGGGCACAGTATATGTAGTCTGGAAGCAATAGGAGGTATAAATTACTATGACTCCTTAGTGCTGATTGACACGATTATATGAGAGAAAAGATAGAAAAGATCTATTAGGTCATCTTGTCCATTCCCCATGATAGACTGTAATGTCTTCAAAGGAAATATTATAACATGTTGTGACAAGGACCTGGCTATTAATAATGCTATTAATAATTGCTATGACATTTTTAATTCTCTTTTTTTGGGTATTTTTTTTTTGTGATCTGACAATAGATGCCTTGCTCTTTTAGAATATTACCAATACATGCAGTATGGTTGTATGAAATGTAATAGAATGTCTGATTGTCAAACAAAATTATAATGTATCAAATGATTAAAATTTTTTGTGTGACCAGAGTGTTAAAATGTTATTCTATTAAAAAACAACAACAACAAAATTGTTCGAAATTTATGTTCTTGGGTCTGATCTCACTTCTTATTATACAAAATACAAAAGAACTTCTAATCCTTCCTCTTGTCCATTCCCCATTCTATGGAATCAAATTTTTCATGGCTGTAGGACTGATCAGGATTTGGGGATCTGCACCCTGCATGCAGAATGAAAAGTTTAACTATTAGTCTATATTTTCAACTTCTAGCATCGCCTGCTCTGTCCCTTTTGGTGGTAGCAAATTCAGACAGAGCTACAAAAATCACCCTAGAAAATGCCGGTCAAGCTGCTGTTGAGTTTTGCAGAGAAGATTTTTACCTGTGAATAACCCAGCATTCAACCCCTTGGCCATACACCCTTGTGGGATTCAGGCTTGTTCTACTGCGCACATGCATGTAATGCCAGCAATTCCACATGGCTCAGGAGATGAGACCTGTGGAGACACAGGTCTGGGCCTTGGGTCCAGGATTCACAGGTCTATTGACATCCTACCCATCATCAGACAAGCCATTTAGTTCCTTTCATGCGGCTGTTTCATCTCTTGATTTATATATTCCTTCTATCTACCTTGCAAAGTCTGCATGCAAACTACAGCCAGTCCCTGGGCAAGGTGTGGGCTGGCACTTTCCTCTCTCTTGCCCCCTCAGCCACTGCTCGCTGTGGTTCTTAGGGAGAGGAAATAGAATCATGGAATGGTTGGGGTTGGATGGGACCTTAAAGATCATCTAGTTTCATCTCTCCTGCCCTGGCAGGGACACCTTTCAGCAGACCAGGTGGTAGAAACACAGCCAGCCAGGGAGGGATGAGTCCATTACATATTCCAGTTGATATCCTTGTACTGGCAGCTGAACACCTGGTGTGATTGGGCATGCAGATCACATCTGTCTGCAGTTTAGGCTCTCAAGATGACAGTCCCTGGAGTTTTGTACTGTACTGCACTGCAGATAGCTAACAGGACCTTCATAAACTATGTATTTCTGTCACAAGTTCTTCAACGCACCAGGAGGAGGTACAGGGCCCCTGGCCAAACTGGATTACCAAGGGTTCTCCTAATAAGTTAAGCAGGATGAGTGCTGCTTTTTTTCTGTGCAGTCTGGGTTATTTGTTATTTGATCCTTTTCATTCCCTGATGTAAATTAGAGAGATTTACACACTTCATGTGAAAAATTGGAGGGATTTCTATGCCAATTTCAGTGAATGAAAATTTTCTAACATAGTTTTTGTTTTATATTCTTACCAAACAGGAAAGCATAATAACCATCAATTTAACTGATAATAGCCCATTAGAACACTCTTAAGTACAAAATATAATTTTATATAAAAAGTGTGTGTGCATTTATGTGTGCAGGGTCTTTATTAATGTTTATGAAATAATTACTGGATGCAGCTAAATTAATTAATAACTTATTTTACAACATATTTTACAACATATTTTACAAAAAACATTAAGAATGAATCATTAATAAGCAATGTCACAGCTAGCTGTTATAAGAAATTTTGTAATGTAGATTTCATTAAAAGCAAGCACATGTCTGATTAATATACGAATTCACAAGGTAACATAGCATCCTTTAAAGTACAATAAACATTAAATTATAATCAGTTGTACAAATTGATATAAAAAACAGTCTGAAACTGGAATATAAAGTCATCTGTAATGGAGTAATCAAACATTCTTGGTCTAATTAGTCTGGGAAACACAAAGTACAGCAGAAAAAGAGAGAGCACAACATGAATACTTTGCCTAAAATAAGTACTAAAAGTTCATGCATAGATGCCATTGTTAAGGGCTAAATTAAGTAAGTTATGTGATGGCTGGTTTCTTCATCTTTTTTCTAGGCAACAGGGGAAGAGATTCTTCAGGAGGTGACTGAAGACAGGAGACAAGGTAGGAGCTCCAGATGCCACTTGGGAGAACATCCCTCCTACTGACTATCCAGAAAGACTGTGGAGATTATTAGGTAGCTGAAATACATAGCTTAATTACTCTGCACAAGTCAGATGCTGTGATTTTTCTACTGATCATCAACTGCCTGCAGAAATCGCTCATCAACCCACTATTTACCTAGCTGCACATGATACTTTGGAGCTATTTTGCTTTGAGATAACCATGCAGACTTTCGCAGACGTGTTTTCTAAAGCAAGCTCTACATGCTGGCTCTAAAGCTCAGATTTAAAAGCTGCAGCCAATTTTAGTGGTTGAGTGACTTTGAAGACCAATTTTTATGAAGGATTCTTTCAAGCTCAGGCTGTTAATTTATTACGTGCTGATCAGTAATATGAAAGAACTCTGTGTTTCGGAAGTCCAGTGGTTCTTAATTATGAACAAGCTTTGAAGCACCCAGCCATGCATGACAGACTTCCTGATGCCTCCTTGTCTCTCTTCCTGCAGCCTTGGCTCTTCCCTCCAACTTTCATATTGTCTGGAAGGGTTTGCCTTTGTCTTGAAGCCCTGTTTGAATCATCTGAATACTGAAAGATTCAGAGTACAGAACTTGACAGATTCACAGTATGATTTAATATGACAAATTATATCCTGTGCAATATTGCAAAATCAGGAAAGGTTAACTTATGTCAGAGATAGAGGAATCCATATTGTGTGCATTTGCCTTACCTTCAGCATAGCAGTTAACAATTATCCATTAGAAATACAGAGGCAATTTCTGATTCTGTAGTATTTGACTAAAAAGCCTGAGTGCATGTTAGTGATGCATGATGCATTAGTAACTAACCTGGCCACACACTGTGGGGGAATTCTATCAGAAACACATATATGAACAATCCCAGGTTATAAATCACAGAGTAGCAAACTTCTTTCATTGGAACAATCAATTAATGGGAATTCTGCAAGGACAGAACAAACTGGTCTAGGCATCTTAGTTCAACTGAAAATCAGTTCGATTTTAATTGACCCTAAAACACATTCTCACAAAGTGCAACACTTTTGGTTTCTAATTTGTAATCTGGTGGTGACAAAGACCTGGATTCTCTCATTCTACTCTATGCATCTAGTATAAAGTGGTCATCTAAATTTCATGTATAATTAGCAGAGAAAGAAACAAAGCCCGAAAACCATGGGATCAATATCCCTCTGAAAAAGCTCATCTCTTGCAGTGGCTATAGAGTTGCTTTGATGAAGTGCACTACTTCTGGATACCATAGATGAGCAACCTTCTCCCTTCTTACCTTTTTTTCTTTGTCCATGTACATCAGGAAAATCAAAATTCATACAAATCATCTATAATGGAATGGTGCTTTTCAAAGAAAATAATTTGGTCACTGAAAGTAAATTTCCAAAATGAGATGTGATGTCATGACCCCATCTAAATGAGGCACTGCTTGCAGAAGGGCAACAGGCTCAGAAGTTTGCTTTTTGTCTACCATATTACTTTCTTCCTGCTATTTTTTAGCATGTGAGAAAGGTTAGTCCTGCACTAAAGGACTTGGATCCTACATCTGAGCATTTCCATCTCCTAATTGTTTTCTGACTTAGAAAGACTGTAATAAATGTGAGGGTTTCAAACATGACAGAGATGAATGCTGTGTCACAATTTGGCTGGATAGATATTATAGTAACTTTGAAAAGATTCCCTCTGGACAAACTCATACACTTTTATGAGTTTTTCATTTCTTTGCTTCTCTTCCCTGTACCTCTACCTCTAAGCTGTCAACAAAGAAAATACTGAGAAATAAACCTTTTCCTCACATATTAAATTTCTTTTAAAAAACATTTTCCAAAACAATTGCATGAATTATTCATTATCTCTCTCTCTCTCTTTGTTCCTATTAATATCAGCTTTCAGAGCTCTGTTTGTTTGGAGCTTTTTTATCTAGTTCTTTTGGTGCTTTGCTCGTTTCCATTGATGGTGTGTTATTTATTTTGCAAATTGAAATGCCTGCAACTAAGCCATTAATCCTAGAAAGGCTTTGATAAAATTATTGCCTTTTTCAGAATCATGGAAATGCAGAAAACATCTTTCACCTGTCTGAAAAATGTTGTAATGCTTAACTATTTTCAACATGCATCAGAGAGCTACAGTATACCAGCCAGCAAGAATCTGTCAATATTTGCTGCAAGTATGGGCTAGGCCTAGAAATACTCAATGAAACAAGAAATCCATGTGCAGCCTTTAAACCAAGGCCATGAGACCCAATATTCCTCCACATGGCTGAGTGCCATAATCTCTAAACTACAGGCTTACCCTGTCTATTTCTGTCTCTTGGGAGGGGGCATAAGAGGGGCATCTAAAGAATCATGAATGATATTTCACATAGAGGTGTACAGTCTTCCATGACTCCCTATTTCAGCTCCCACTCCACAGACTACTGGTTAGGGCAGGCTCCTACTCTGAATTGTCTCAAAGAGCAGAGAGAGCAAGTCCTGGGCTTCACACTCTTAGTGAACTGCCCTTCAATCCAAGTTCTCACACAGATGGAGACTGGAGGATGTTGTTCTGTTTTTCTCACCTTTAAAAGAGCAGTCCCACTATGACTTTTAAAAGGAAGATTGTAATTACCTTTTTTGAACCAAGGGCTCCAAGGTGCAATGCACTCAATACCAGATTACAGTGTAATGCTCTTTTTTCTCATTATGGCTAAACAGAGCATGAAATGAGTGAATTCAGACACAGCTCTATGTAATTTCATTTGTTCAGAATACAGAGACATGAGTGTAGGAGAGCAGAGAGATGCTCTCTACCTCTACCTCTACTCTGAATTCCCGTGGCATGCAGAGTAGAAGAGCTGTAACAGGGAGATCCATATCCATCAGAACTAGGAGTCAGCTGTAGTCCAAAAGGGACTGACCCTGCCAATATCATCTGATAAATAGTTTTAGCAGGAGCTGCTGCTTACAGTAGACTTCTAGACGTTGGGGTTAAAAGTTATCCTAGAGAGGAGCATGCAGTTCTCCAAGCTGCTGGGCTCCAAACCCAGCTGCGCACATCCAAAGCCTTGCCTCATTAGCACACTAAATAAGTAAAACCTTCAGTCAGTTACCACATTTCCTCAGAAGAGTGGTTTAAAGGGAACTCAAGCTCCCACTGTGGTGTCAGGAGAGATGAGAGCATTGCTGGCTTCCTGTTGGTGTCATCTGCTCATAAACAGAGACCTGCCTCCCTGCTCTGGCAGCCAGACACAGACCACTCTGGGGAAGATGAGCTGGGATTCCAAACCTGCAGCATTTGTAAAATAAATGGAACTACTTACAAGCTCACTGGACAATTGTGCCCTTAACATTCCCGCATTTTTCTCAAGTTTCAGAGTATTGAGTTACAGCTGTTGTCCTGCCCATCTCACAAGATG
>VYZT01015855.1:0-11769 GCA_013400735.1 Pomatostomus ruficeps
TAGAGTTCCAGGGTGGAGCTTTATTCCAGCCATGTATGCAAAGGGTTCCAGGGATGAAAACAAACAGAGGGTCCAGGTTTATATACCGCATCAGTAGGGGCGAAGCGAGCATCAGGGACCCATAATCTGGGGCTAGGAGGGCGGTACATAGGCGGCGCTATGGTATGGGAGCCAATAGGGAAAATCTGGGGGAATGGCAAGGGAGCAAGGGCCAATGGGGGAACAGGAATGAGAGAACTTTCTAGGGCAGGGACATATAAGGTAAAGAGGGGCAGGGAGGCCAACAGGCCAACCAGGGAAACAGAAGTAGGGTATATTAACATAATGAAACAAAGCATCCTGGGGGAAGCCTTTTCTGTGTCTCTAACCTGGGGAGGATCTCTGGTTTTAGGGACTGCCCCACTAACAGAATTTCTTATCCCCTTGCTCAGTTGGCCCACCAGCCTGCATAGTCAATGGCTCTATTTCCAGGTGGAAGCCAGTGGCAAGTGGTGTCTCTCACTCATCAGAGTGAGATCAGAGTTCTGGGCTCTGTCTTGGGACTGGCATGTTTTAATACCTTTGTCAAAGACACACACAGTGAGATCAAAATCACCCTCAGCAAGTGAAGACATGACACAAAGCTGAGAACTAGACACAACAGAAACAAGAGATGCCATCCAGAGGGACCTGGCTGCACCTAGGTTGGGGCAACACCAGGCTGGGAGAACTCATGGAAAACAGTCCTGCAGTGGAGAACTGGGGGTTGTAGCGGATGAACAGCTGGACATGAGGCAGCAGTGTGTGCCCACAGCCCAGACCTGGGCAGCACCAAAAGAGGAGTGACCAGTAAGTCAAAGGAGGTGATTTTTCCCCTCTACTTAGCCCTCATGAGACCCCACTTGGAGTCCTGTGCCCAGGTCTGGAGTTCTCAGCACAAGAAAGAAGCAGAGCTGTTTGAGTGAGTCCAGAGGAGGGCCATGAAGATAATGGGAGGGATGGAGCTGCAAGATTTGGGAGTGTTCAGCCTAGAGAAGAGAAAGCTCCAGGTAAACCTTATAGCAGCTTTCCAGTACCTAAAGGGGACCTATAAGGAAGCAGGAGAGGAACATTTTTAAAAAGCATGTAATGATAGGACAAGGGGGAATGGCCCTTAATTGAAGGAGGGAGGATAGAGTTAAATTAGATGATAGGAGAAAATTCTTTACTCAGAGGGTAGTGAAGCACTGGAACAGGTTGCTATGTCCCTGGAAGGATTTGAGGCCAGGTTGGATGGGGCTTTGAGATGGGCCACTGGTCTATTGGAAGATGTCCCTGCCCATGGCAGGGCAGTTGAAACTAGATGACCTTAAAGGTCCCTTCCAACCCAATTATATGATTAATGCTATCATTCTATGATTCTAGAACTATTCCTTGCATTAAGCACAAGTGTCCTTAAATTTGCATTAAATTCCGTTTAAATACCATCAAACCAATAGGAATGAAGTAGTATATAATTAATAGATTTGTTTAAATTGCAACAGTAAGTTTTATGTCCCTACTGTGAGATCAGGCAATGTGGACATTTTTGGATGTTGCATAGAAATTTTGTATCCTGTGCAATTTTCATGGAAAGGTTTTACTTTATATACAGTTCACTTTATATGTACAGAGGTATTAAGGAATTATCAGAAATTAATTTGTATATATCTCAACCTATTTCTCTGCTATTCATACCTTGCTGCTGTACTACTCAATTGCATAATTATGAATAAACTTTTTGTAGTTTAATATATAGAAAATCAAAAATTAAAAATTAATAGGAGATAATTCATTAGTTCCTCTGTATCCAAAAAAAAAAAAAAANTCCCCTTTAACCAAAAAAAAAAAAAAAAAAAAAGCTACAGCTGGGACTCCCAGGATTCTAATTCCAAAATAATCAAACTCTGATCTGTTGAAAATTTATTCAAACCAGCTTACCAACTACTCTACTCTTTTCCCAAAATTAAAATGAATGTAGCAACTGGCCTTATATCTCCATGCCTAATGTAGACTTTATGGCATTTAGTCTGAGAATATTTTGACATGGTTATTAAGTTTTCCACTAATCGAAACAAGAATGCCTTCCCTTCAGACATATCTCCTCACAGATATCTCTATAAGCTTGTACAACAGCTTCCTATCACAAGGTACTAGCCCCTTGGAAACTTAGATGCCTAAAGTTGGGCTCCAAAATGCATAGTAAGGAGCCTACTTCTTTGTGGCTACATCTGAAATCAAACTGCAATCAATGCAAATCTCACCTTCTTACAAATATTTTTATATTATCCATGTGCTCTTGTATATGGATTTAGAATTTTTTTTTTAGGAGACATGGTTCAGTCAATTTGGATTATTATCTTGTTTGATCCTTCTTAATCATAAGAACATGATTTTTGCAATATGGAACAGTTTGGTCAACATACTTTAAACTTCCTCCTCTACATTCAGATTACAGTTTCAAATTATTCTTTGAACACTTGAACATCTGCAAGAAATACTTACAAATTGGAAGACAAAATGGAAGAGATGTCTTTTGATTTTTTTCCTTTTTTTGGTTATAAAAGACATGTTTATTGTGGAATTGAACCATTCTAAAATCAGAATGCTTTAGAAAGCAGACGTCTGCCTCCTCAAAGTGGTTGTGATATGGTGTTGCATACTCAAATATTCTACTTGCATGCTCTTAATTTCTACATCTCCTGTGCAAATATTTCACATGGGAAAAAGTTCTGATAACACTGTTTCATGTCTTTTAAATGGCCAAGTTGGCATTTTTTGATGAAAGAAAGATGCAGAAGAAGTGTCTCTGATTTGTAATTATCATTCTTAATTTGGGGTTTCCTTTCTTCATGTGGCTTACAGCGCTGAGACTTCTATAAGTGTTTTGTAATCCAAGAACAATGTTGCTTCAAAAAGGCCCTGGAACTCCTGTTGGGTTATTATAATTATTTAGTCCAAATCTGCAATTAGATTCTTCATAACATGATGATGTCTTTTTTATTATTTAAAACAAAAGAGACCAAGCCAAATGCTTTGAGTTTATTTGTCATTAAGGCATTCTTGAATATTTTGCTGGTAAGGCAATGCATGTAAAGAGCTATTATATCAGCTGTTCTTTGGCATAGCTGTAGTCCAAACTGCACAAAATTTCAAGCAGTTCTTGAAACTTGTGCCAATGTGGAAATAAAAACCTAAAATATTTAAGCATACAAACCACAACCCACTGATCCATTTCTTCTTCCAGATTCATCGATCAAATTCTATTAGATACACAGATGTGAAGCTGAGTTAATTCAGTGATGAATCTGGTGTTCTGTTAGTAAATATATTATGAAAAATTGGCAACACAGATATTCATATGACAGAGGCTTAGCACTGCAGAGTCTTTGGTCTTGAGGTGTACATATGTAACTGAGCTCCTAATTTTAAGAAAGAAGTTGAGCTATATGTCACTCTGCTGTTATATCAGGACATGATTTAACCTACTTTTTAATAAATCTTTTATGCTCAGTACTTAAGCATTTTCTTTGGAAGAATATTTCTGAGAGGCTGTTACCACCAGTCCCTCCAGACTTGAAGCTCCCTTTAATTTTACTTAAGTGTGTTTTGAGGGCAACTTCTTGCTTATGCAGTGTTTTGACTGTTGTGGTGTACTTTCATTCACCTCTTTTCTAAAGGCCACGATGAGAGGCTTCTTTCTTTATTTTTTAACCTCAACTTCCTCCCCCTTGCATTCATTGTCCATTTATACCACCCACATCCATCTCTTTGAACTAATTCTCCCTTTCTTTCCTTCCTCTTCCTTCTGCCTTTATTTTTCTATTTAGACCATATGCCATTCAGACCCTCCCTGAAAGTCTCTTACGTTGTTTTTGTAAATCACTGGGTATGAAATGGACTGTTGATCCCTGTTTTTCTCGATGCATTTAATTGAGAAAATGTTATTTTATTCTGAGGAGTAGGTAAAACAAATGCAACTTCAACCTAAATATCGGGACTCACTTTTGAGCAGGAGGAAGACTGCACACCAAACAGAAGCTACCAAATAGAGCACACAAAAATGCTGGTATGCCCATCATTTCACAGTGGTGGCTCACATCAGCCAAAGACTTCAGATCTTCTTAACAAACAAATATGCGACTTCCAAGAGAAACAAGAAGAAATCAGACTAATCATAAATTTGAGGAAAACTGAGATAATTTGTCAATCAACTTGGAGAAGAATACACTGTCCCTTCCTCTAAACACAGTGAGAATGAGCTGTTTGTTGCATGTGGGTTCACCTACACTCAGATTATGTTGAATGACTGTGTCAGTGCTCGTGGAGAGATAGTTTCCTGCATTCATAGAATTAGGGGAATTTTCTGCTGGGTTTAGTAAGTGGACATGGAATCAGTGTCAGATCAGACTAGAAATACGGACTAGAACTGTAAAAGGCTGTTGTGCTAAACAGAGGCAAGATTTTGATACAGTATAGAAAGCACATCTGCCAGCTGGAGAAGTTCCACCAGAGGTACCTATGTGTCTTACTCAAGTCAGATGCTACACTAAGCTGACCAATGATGAATTCCTGCAGCATATCCACATGGAAAGCCCAGGTGTAATGGGCTGGACATATGGCTTGAATCAACGATGTACATATGTTCAAGCACCTCCTATGAAGGGAACTGGAGTGTGGAAAGAGGAAGCAATGGTGATCCAAGAAAGCGCTTCTAGGACACCCTAAAGGCAGGATTGATTGAGTGCAACCTTCTGGCAAAATCTTTTGAGTTCTTTGCCAGAAAGATACAGCAACGGATCATCAAGGTAAGGGAAGGCATAGGCCTCTTTGAACAAAAACAGATGCCGTTGGGCAGGACAAGCATGTGGAGGGGAAAAAAGGCAGAATTTGTCAGCAACAGCAGCAGCAATAGATCATTCCATGCAGATAGTGAGTGGCATGGTGACAAGCATGGTAAAAAGTAGTTATCCTTCACAGGCCTCTACAAGCTTTAATTGCACTCACTGAGTTTGAGTCACCCATCAACTGAACAGGACCGCCTTCCTTCACTCAAAGGGACAAACTGTGAGTGATTCAACAGTTTCATACACATAAAAAATATCTGGGGTGAGATATTTTGGTGGGGTTTTTTCTTTTCACTTTGATATTAAGGCCATATTCAAAGGAATATTAAAACAAAGTGAACTCAGAAAAACAAAACTTTCTTTATTCTAATAAATTAATCATGAAAATGCAAACATTTTATCTTTATAACTCCTTTTTCTTTAATTTTGCTAACCTTGTCAAGGCCTCTGATCTCACTCCATTATTCTGATAGTCTTCTAATTGTTAAATCTGATATCTCTCAGGTTTTATGCAGCCTGTGTATATCAGCTAGTTGCTGATTTTAACGACGTCCATATCTTTGTTCCTGAAAACTTTATTCCAGGTGTAAATCTTCCCAGAAACCATGGAGCAAATGAGAAGGAAAGATGACCTACCTCAGAGACCCCTGCAGCTCAGGACAGAAGTAGCCTGGAGAAACCATATATCTTAGTCTTTTGTCTTGGTTTCAAAGACAGGTATTTGCTAAAGAAGGCAGAAGCCTCTTTTAGAATAGGAAAATGTAACCCCCTTCCCTCCGAATTGGTAAAATTTTGAAATCAAGGGGCTTTCAGGCAATGGTATGAGGAAAGAGGAATAACAGTCCTTTACTGATATATTTATATATATGATGGGACAGACAAAACAACAACAATGGTAACCACAACAAATAAGAACAGACAAACCCACGGACAGTCTCTTCCCGCTCTGTTGGCAATTCCCCTTTGGTGCAGTCATGGTCACAGCCGGCAGGGGTACTGGTGCTCCCGATGCGCAAGGAGGGTGCGATGACTCCCCTGAGAGGGGAAAGGGGGGCTCAGGGATCCCGAGTTTCCTTCCCTCGAGACACTGGAGCGGATGGTGGAGAGTTGGTAGAAACACGCAGCTGAAGACAGAAGCCCACGGTGGAGGAAGATTCTTCCTGGAGCTCCAAGCAGTCTCTGTCCCTCTCCTCTCAGTGTCCAGAAGTGAGGAAGTACCCTCCAGCTGTGCTTGGCTCTTTTTAACTAGTCCCATTCCCCCAGTATCTCCGTCCCCCTCTGAGGGGGAATCTCAGATACTAGGGAATCTTAGATAACAAGCTAGCTGGCCGCATCCATCTCAGAGCCAACTCTTTGTCTTTCTTAATCACCCATCCATTAATATACCCCCCAGCAACTAATCACCCACCCATTATCATTCCCCAGCAACACGAATGGGGAAAAATTCCTAAAACAGAGAGACAAACAAAAAAAAAAAAGAAAAAAATATCCCAAACCCTGACATCTGTGCTTGCATCTTCTGAGGGCATGACTAGAACCCAGGCTGTAAAACAACGTACGTGCCTTCAGCGCTTCCCCATGCATCTAGGAAACCACATGCACCTAAGTCCTCTGGCCTTTAGCTAGGAATCTAGAGACACAGTTTGTCCCACTACTGACTATAGAAGGAGCTCAGGGTGATTATCTCAGACTTTAATGTCTGCCAGTTGGATATCAAATGTAGAACAAAAACCTCCGGGGATCTGAGCTTCCTGAAATGGAGCTTCCTAGTCTTCCACGGTCCCGCTCTGCACACCAAGAGCTGTCTCCTCCTTGGCAAGATGAAATGCTTAGTCAGAGGTCATAAATTTAGCAAAGAGTTACTGGAAATTTCACAGGTACCAGGTACCTTCTCAATATGCATTTTGTGAAATAAGGAGTGGCATCTGTCTCCATCTGTTTTGGGAAGGAATGGCTCAGTTGATAATAACAACCTGTACTCTGCATTGCAGTTCCTTATTTGCTGTTGGCTGTCACAGACCTGACAGAGTGCTCAGCAGAGCACGTACCTGCACAAGATAAAAGACTCTTTTCTCTTTTATGTGTTCCAGGACAGTTTGTTTTTTTTATCTGCTCAGTGGCTGCAGTTAGAGTCAGGCTAAGGAGACTAACTATCCCTCTCACATCATGCAAAAAATTCAGCACCTGACTGAAGTCTGTTAAACCTTCTTCAATTCCTTCAGGGATCCAGCAGTAAAACTAGTTGTTTTGGGGTTTTTTTCTTTCAATCATTACCATTCATGTTGCTTGAGAAGTTCTCTTCAGAGAAGTGGAAAGATTAAAAAAGGAAAAGCATATTCAAAATTCCTGCATTTTTTTTTTTTTATTTCCTGGTGAGAAAGCAAGGCAGTGTTTTGTTCTGAGAACATCTAGGCTTTAACAAACTGCAGGTGAGAGTTTTGCAGTTTTGTGGCTCGTCTATGCAGCCAACATGTCTCCTGGCTTTATATCCGTATACCATCTGATCCTTGTAAGCCCTCATATCTCTTCAGGGCATGAAAGCCCATTGAGATGAAACTGCTGATTAAATGAATAGCAGCAATAGGAAAAACTACAGCGTTACAATGAGATTTGAAGGAAAAAAAGAAACCTTGAGCAAATACTGTTGTACTTACCTGTGATGCTCATCTTTGCTGCAAATAAGTAACTATAAATTCAGTAACTACAACAGAGAAACAAAAGTTTATGCAGTGATTTCAGACTACTATTAGTGCCACCTACCTACTTTTCCTCTTTGTTTGTCTTATTTACAAATTTCCACAAAAGCATTGGGTTACAATTTCTGTCTTCACTATATAACAGTGAAAAACAAAATGAATGTGAATATTATTTGAAAAATAGGAAACCTTTCTCAAAACCCATATAGTCAAGAGCACAGCAACCCCAAGAATTATATATAGAAATATAAAGAGTAGATGATACCAAATAACTTACAAAGTGCATTAGGAGGAAGTCAGTACTTTACCTTCTAAGATCCTTACTAAATCTCTAGCTGGCCACACTCACAAAGTTGAGTAAAGTGTCCTTCTTCAAAGGCAACATCTAAGCTTTATGCTTAATTGATAAACACACATGGAAGACCCCTTGAGGAGAAGTGCTTGAAGAAGCAAGCCCATTAGGAACACAACACCTGAGTGAAGTTTAGGCTAAATTTAAGTCCAGAATTAGTACCCAAACATTTTCCTTGGCTGGTGCCTAGTCCTGAAGGCAATGTGAACTTTATAGTGTTCAGATTTGCTCTAGTTTGAGCTAGGATGAGGAGATGGGCACCTTGCTTACTAAGCTGGTAGGAATCCCAAATTAGTGCTGACTCCCCTGAGGGACTCTGTAGTAAGTGCTTAGCGTTTCTTGACCCTTGAATGAGTTCCTACTGGCTGAGCTGCCTGACTCAGATCACAGCCCACAGAGTATGCCCAGAAAGCGCTAATGAAATCAAGCTGCCAGCAGCACCATGAGAAGCTGTGCTTCAATTTTAAAACCCCAGGGCAAGGCAAAATGAATGCACTTTATCCCATTAATTAGCCTACGTAGTACAAATAGAGTCTACAGTTCAGTGCATCCCACTCCCCTGGTTCAAGGGGTTGAGGACGCTGAACTGGGACAGGAGCTACACAGAGGACCAAACGAAATTTGCAAAAATTTGCTGGCTCTCCAGCTGTTAGGCTGTGAGCAGATGATTTCTTTTATTGGAAACACTGTATCCTGCTTATTCTTCCAAAGAAAATCAGCAACAACCTTATACTGGAGAGAGGACACAAATACGCAGTGCACAAGTGGCCACAAATGCCTGGGCTGGGCTGCTTGCACCCCAGGGATGGGAAGGATTTCACACAGCCCTGCTCAGAGTTTCCTGGGCTGGTGGATAGGTTTTGATCCTGTCCTGACATACCTAATCTTCTCCGTGGTCTGTACAGAATGCTACATTCTGTTTCCAGGGAGAGTTCTCTTGAATTATGATCAAATTGGATAACTTTGTCATTTTTGCAGCACCCTATAGCCAGAGCCAGCTGTACAAATAAGCACAGCTTAGCAGAAGTCCATATACTTCACTGATCTATGTCTGTTTAGATTTTGACCTTAGAATATTGATTTATTATTTGGTATCTTATCACGTATTTTCATGGGCAACAGGCCGGATTGTTCATACAATCAAATGGATATTTTTTAAGTCAGTCTTCAGTTGTAATCAGTATTTCTTGTTACATTCAGTGCATAAAAATTGCTAGCAGCTTTAAAACCACCATAATACAGTCATCTTGATCTTTGACAAAGAGTTCTTAATGTTCCAGAGTTTTGTATATGAACCAGAACAGGAAACTGTTTTCCAGGAACAGAGCAAATAACTAATCCATCATTTATATATACAAATAGTTAATTATACCTCCCTCTTCAATATATTTGACTAATTTAAATTAAAGTTATTAAAAAAAAAAGTAGAGAAAGCACAGTTGACAAAACAAAGCATTTCTCTAAGTTGATTACTAAAATCTGCAGAAATTTTTGTGTGTACACCATGAATTTAAACGTCAAAATTTAAACCTGTAAGTCATAGGACCCCCCTTGGATTCAGATTCTAGTTTAGGAATAAAATTATGAAACTATAATTATGCAGCAGAATTATGCTGAACACAACTGAGAGTTACTGAGGATTGAATTGCTTGTCTTTCTCCACCTTGTCCTCAGCCAAGTGGCAGGAAACAGCTGGCCAGAATTTTTTGGTGTCCTTAATGAAGTGAATACTTAGTTGTTAGGATTTGGTGATTAAATGAACTACTATTAATATTCCTGTGTGGATTTACTGTAATATAATTGTCCTGAAAAGAAGACAACTCTCTATGTGAGATTTAGCTAGGGAGCAAACTTATACAAAAGTTTAAATTATGGGAAAAATTCTTAGGGGGTTCTACTTCTTAGTGTTGTTATTATTACAGGATTCCTTAAAGACACTGAACTGAGGCACAAATTAACCAATTTATTTTGATATCTCACCTCAACCAAGTACATACAAATGGCTAAACTAAGTAAATAAGCTAAGTGAATTTATTCTGCTGTCAGGACCCTCTTAATGTTCTATTGTAATGAATATAAAGCTCAGAGGGTTATTCCAGAGTGGTCATAGATTAAATAAAATTCTTCAGAACAAAACTGTGATGCTGCACAGTATAGAATTCTCAGTATATGGGAAAATCATCCTGATGCTGGTAGTTTAGGTATAACAACGAGCATCAAAAAGTGACCAAAAATATTATGTTGGACATTTTGCATCTGTTTATGTTTTACTAGAGGAGACGTAAAATATTCCAGATTTGCTTTCATCATTTGGTACTTACAGTTGATCTATATTCCAGATTCGCTTAACAAGAAATATTCACTTTGTGTGAATTCAACCTCTCTCTTAGCTACAGTTATAATCATTTCATAATGTATGCCATGAAGTAAATATTTTTTTGTCCAGTGATCAAACTAAACTTGCCATTCTTTTGCAGGGGAAAAAAAAAAAGAGAAAGAGAGGAAAAATAAAGCAAACAAATGAGCAACAACCAAAAAAAAACCCCAAGGCAAACTCAGTTCAACTAAAACACTGAAACGCTGTCAAGTCACTTTGATATCCAGTCACATGATTCTGACGGGAATTTAATTCTATAAAACAGTATATTCAATAGTCACATTTGTGTTCAGATTATTGTTTAAAGGCACTTATAAAGCGATTTAACAAGCAATTTCAACAAATAATAGCATGCATAAACATCTTTATCTGTCATTGACAAGTAAAACAGGTTAATTTGATTGACTATATTATCCTCCTGAATAGTTGAAATGCTCATGGCATTAGCCACTTCCCCTCCGAGAGCCAACAAAGGGTTTGAAAAGTCACAACTCAAATTCTTTTTATCAGGCCTTTTTAAGTATGAGAAAATGCCTCCACTTACAATGTCATCCACATCTCAATTAAATAAAAGAGATATTTTCTGACAATTGCAGTGAACTTTTAGTAAGGTCTGTAAACTGGCACAACTCACTTGACTTGAATCAGTTGGCAGAAGTCTAAAGTGTCACATCTAGCTACTACATGTTATGCCTCTTGAGGTTGGTAGGGGTTTACTGCTTAACCTGAAGTAGTGAAGAACTGAGTTCTATCAGTTCTATCAGTAACAAAGCAGACTGTAATAAAGTAATTAAAAATAATACTGTCAACAAATTCCAGGTTTTTTTCACAAAATACTGTACCTAATTGGTCTTATTTTTTCCCTTTTGCATTTCTCAATACTTCCCATATTCTAATGATATTTAATAAAATATTTTCTATCAGTATTTGTATTTTTATACTCATTGCTCAGCTCCTGTAAATTTTCATTTTTGCCTATAAGTGGATATCATAACAGCATAACCTACACGTCCACAATACTTGCTCTGATCTTTGAAAACCTGATGTTTAAACTGCTAATAATGTCTATAAAGAGGAACCTCCAAAATCTAGAAATATTTAAGCAAAATATTATAGTGGATGTTTACGGGACATTACCTATTATTTTAATAATTTTTCATCTTTTTTCTTTTTTTTTTTTAATAAGACTGACAAAGGCAAAATAAACAGCTGCCTGAGGAAGGGGATTGCTAAAGGAATGTACTTGGGAGGGTGAAAGTGAAACTGAGAACAGCACTGCTGCAAATGATGCAGTCCTAACATCCCATCCCTCTGGATGGCACAGGATCTGGACGCTTGCCTTCCCAGACCTGGGCCCCAGTTCCCCCTGACAGGCACAATCTCCTTAGACTTGGGAAGGCAAAACTGATTTCCCCCTAGACCTTTGTCAGACCAAATGAAGATCCTTGGGTATCTTGAAGAAATCCTCCAAATTTCTGCTGTTGTCGTGGTTTGACCCTG
>VYZT01015856.1:0-15213 GCA_013400735.1 Pomatostomus ruficeps
GCCCTTGAGGCATCAGTGGGAAGTCCGAGCCTCACCCCCGGGATGTCAGGGGATGTCAGCACCACCCAGGGGGCTCTCCCTCTCTATCCCTGCCCAGCAAAAGCTGAGAGTGGAATAAAATATCCTTTTCTTCCTTTAAAATATGTGTCCCAAGCCAGCAGAGGGGGGAAAAGCCAACAGGAACAGGCAGAAAAAGCCAACTCGGCACAGTCAGTTTGGATGCTGAAGGTGCAGCTTGTGACACGAGACTCTGTCCCCAGTCCAACACCTGCGAGAGGAAGAAATTCCCCTTCTGTGGCCAGATGGCAACAGCAACAAAAATAATGCGCCCTCCCAAAAGAAAGGGGGGAAAAAAGAGCAAGAGGAACCAGGAGCAACCTTTAAAAAGGTGTGTTGTTTCTTTCCGCTTTTTAAATGGCATCATATCAAAACAGCCCATAAAAAATGAATCTGAGTGTGTTTTGTAAATTATAGATTAGCCAGGAGCAATCCTTCACTACAAAGCTCGGTGCCAAGTTGCAATTCCAGCAGCGTTTCCGCGGAGCCCGCTGGGCAGGAGGTCACAGCAGCCGGAGCAGTGTGTTCCCTCTGTATTATTATTATTCTGATGCAGAAATAATACCGGTGCTCTGCACAAGGCCAGGGAGTGGGGAGAGAGAAGGTGGGTGGTGGAGGATGGGAAGGAGCAAGGATGGAGCTAAAATTGTTCTTTATTCCCTTTATCTTGCCCTGACTAACTGAAGGTACATGTCATACACAGCTGGGTGGAAAAGAAATCTCTCCTCTGCCTTCCCCCTTTGAGTCCATCTCTGTATAATCGGAGAGATCCTTGCAGAATCAAGGTCTCATGACTGAGTGGGAGGGAAACTACTGTTCTAAATACATAGTTTCGGGCTCTGAAGCTGAACAAATGTCTGTGTCTCCGGGCTATGAGCAATCCTGGGGATGGAGTACACGGCGTGGTCCCCGAGTGGAGCGTCACTGACGTGATCTGCTGCATTCGGGGTTTTATTTCACTCTTCTCCTCAGGTATCCCACTGAAGAGGTTAATATTAAAGGTGCCTCACGCCTTTAAAAAGAGGGCCTGAAAAATTGCTGGATTTGGGGTTTCTGCTAATTTCTAGGGAGCTTTGATTTCTCCCCCTTTGTTTGGCAATTCTTTTTGAACACCGGTAGCGAAATTGGCCAATTACCATAATTGGGTCACCCCTAAAGGCTGTGACAGACACCCAGGGCAACCTACCAGAGAGAATGTGACTTATGGCTCATTATTAGCGAGAGCTTGACAGGTTATTTCAGTAACAGGCAGCACAGGCGCTGCGGAGAAGCCGGGGGCCGAGCAGCCGCCGGGGCCGGGGACTCGACACAGCCGCTGCCGGTGCCACAACGTCACCAGGGCACCTGTTCTGGGCTCGGGATGGGGCACAGGGGCTCCGGGCAGGGCTGAGATCAGCTGCAAGGGCAGCACAATCCCTTTTATCCAGAGGTTGGGTGTTGCACATTGAGCTTGGCAAGGTGGTGACTCTTGGGTGACACCAGGATCCCCAACGCCACAGAGCTCCAGTGTGTCCAGATCTCAGCTTTATCTCAGTTTTTGGGATTTTTTTAGTATTGCAAGGTTGGCTGCTGTNAGAGAATAAAATGGGGATTTAGTGTAGGGCCTTCAATAGGGACACCTCGGGCAGGCAGAGTCTCTCCGGGAGAGGCCGCACCCAAGATGGACCCCGGGGCACCAGTTTGCTCCACTTGGATCAGTTTGGATCCATTCCCAGCTCAGGGTTCATTCTCCAATGACAATTTCAGGGGATGATGGAATTGAGCCCAAGTCTGTCCCCCCTTTTTAGAGGCTCCGTTTCCATCTTTGGGGGCCTGGGCCAAGGAGGTGTCCTTGAGTGCAGCCTGGAGAGGATTTGTTGTGTCTGAGCAGGATGGGAGAACAGGAGCTCCCAGCCCGTGGGGAGTGGGAGAGTTCCACACTAAAGCAGGGCAGGGGCTGGGAAATATAAAAGCTGAATCTTCAAACATCAGGATCACTGAATCCAACTGCTGGCCCTGCATAGAACAGTCCCAAGGATCCTAAAACGTGCCTGGAAATCCAGTGTTTGTCATCACCTCCATGGGGCATGAGGAACACACTCACTTTGCACCCACAGCTCAGAGAAGGAAAGAGGGAAAATTGATTTCTTATCGAACTCCTACAAGACTCCTTCAAAACCCCCAAACCCCGATTTCCTGCTCCCATGCCGCAGCATTTTGCCCCACCAGCATCAATCCTGGATGAATTTCCTTCCCGGGATCCCTTCCAAGGAAGGATCCTGCTTCCCCTTCCTGCACCACCACCATTAACACTCAGCAAACGCATCTTTATCCAGACAGCTCCGCCGAGGAACATCTCCCTCTCCCCGAGCTGCAGAAGGACGGTGGAATCGGGATGGAACAGATGTTTTAAGGACTCCATAAATCCGTGAAGATAAAAAAAAACCACCCACCCAGCACTTTCTAACAACCCCCCGTGCTGACGGGCTGGCGCATCGGAAATAAACACAGCCGCCCACGGAAAGTGGGATAAATCTCCGCGTTGCAGCCGAGATATATTTTATATATATATGAGTCTGTGCATATATATATATGTTTTATATATATATATGTGTGAGTGTGCACATATAAGAATACTCATGTTTTTTAAAGACTAAAGTTGCTAAATTTAGACCATTATGACTAAAAAAAAATCTTCCTTCCTCTCTCGTATCTCTTCTTTTCTCCCATTCTTCTGAGCAGCTCCCCCTCTGCTCGTGTGTCCCTCTGTCCCCTCCCTCCCACGGCTGTCGTGTCTCCCCAACTCCCCCCCACCGCTATCATCTCCCCCACTAACTCCTCACCAAACTCCAATGAGTTTTTCTAATTAGAGTAATTAATTTTCTGCCCAAGTTAATAAGACTGTCTGCAGTTCAGAAATAATTGGGCTTCCCAAACAGCAATATTCCCTCCCTTTCCCCCTCTCTCTCCGCAGTGAGTGACGAGAGGGCTCCTTAATAACTCAAACTCTGCTGTTCACCCGATGGTTTCGCGTTCCCGGCGTTATTTAGATTTTCCATTAACACTCCAACAGCAGCCTGGGGATAAGGGAGGGACGTGTGCGCTGAGGGATGCTCTGGCATGTGGGGGATCCCTTCCAAGAGCCCATAAATCCCTTTGGGAATCAACAAACGCCGCTCCTCCCACGGTGCCAACCACCAGGTTCATTCTCCCCACACCAGGCTTTGCTTTTCCCCTGCAGAGCGTTCTGGAGTTGGGATTGATTTGGGGGCCTGGTGCTGTTAAAGGACATTTTGCCATGAGGAAACGCTCCATGATATCCCCCTCAGGAAGGTTTTCCTGCAGATAAAACCCTACAACAATTCCACGGGAGCCTGAGGTGCCTTGCAGCACCCTGGGATGGATTTGCAAGTGTCCCTTGTTCTGCCCTTGGGGACAACACGGTGATGCCCCAAAACACAAACCCTGCAGCCCTCAGGTTCTCCAAAGCTTAAACCAGCCTGAATTTCCGTGCAGGCACCACACTTCAGGATGCTAAACCTGGATAAAATCTTTTCCTGGTGGAAAAGGATTCGTGCTGGAGCTCCCAGGTGGGGCTGTCCCACCTGGGGTCAGCATCCCTCACCCTTGAGCCTGAGCATCACACAGCCTGAAGCTCGGAGGTCGGACAGGACAAGCCTCCACATTTAGCAGCCAGAATTAAATACTAAAGCAGGTTCACAGAAAAGGAAAAGAGAAAGCAGAATTGTGACAGCACAGGAAAAAATATCTCCATTTTAAAAGCATTAATGGAGCAGGCAATTCAACAACCTTCACCCGAAAGCACCCAAACACTTCGACTTTATAAAAGAAAATGGTTCGGTGACAATGGAGTTCAGCGTTTCAGCGGAAAGGGCCTGTCAGGTTTGGAGCAGAGTGAATCAGGCCGTCACGAGAGGCAAATTCACATCAAGCCTGACTCATGCCGAGGCACAGAGCAGCAGAAGCTCTGCGTGGCTTTTATCAACACAAACCTGGACCGAGCGATCCCGGCTCGCCGGGGCGGGAGCGCTGGAGCGAGGATTTCATGTCTAACACCCTCGGAGCATCTCCTCCAGGTGGAATTTTGGCTGGTGCCACCCAGAAGGTCAGAGCAGATTAGAGCAAAGAGCTGTCCCGGCTTTAATTCCCTGAAACGGGCGTCCTGCCTCGCGCTCCCTCCGCTAATCAAATAAGAGAAAGAAGATAAAATGCCAACCACAAACGAGAGATTTGCAGCTGGGGGATCTAATTCCAGGAGGCTGCAGGCCATAAAAAGAAGGGATCCATTAGCATCCACTTACCTGCCATGATGAAGTGACCGCGATAAAGTGCACAGGATTAAATAAATTTAAGTGAATCCCCTGACGGCATTTTTATGGGATTGAAAGAGGTTTTATCCACTCGCAACCTCTATCCTCGGAGGGAACTGATTCAATAAAAACCAAACCCACTTCATCTAGCAGGAAGGGAAAAAAAAAAAGACACAAAAAACTCCGCAACGTTTACAGAGTCACTAAAGCAGTCAGGGAAAAAAATTAAATATAGGGCAAATCCCTGAGTGGGAGAAATGCGCAGAACTCGGCTGCTACAGCTCAGCTCCATCATTTTAACTTCCAACTTTTAATGCTCCTTCCCTCCCTGGGGCGGGAGCAGCTGGTCCCTGCCGCCAGGCACCTCGCAGCTCCCGCAGTGTTTGGAGTGGGGGAAAAGAAGGATTTTCCCCCCCTTTGCTCCATTTCTGGGGTTTCCCTCTCCCATCCTCCAGCTCAGCACCGTAACTGCCCCTGGAACACAACCCCAAAGCAGCCTGGAAATCCAAATTCCTGCAACCTCCCCTCCCACAGCCGGGCCACAAACAGGTCTCGCTCCCGTGTGCCAGTGAGGGTGGGAATTTGTTCTTTCCCTGTTCTGCCGGTTTGTGCTGAGCTCTGCAGAGGGACTCTGCTGCTGCTGCTGCTGCTGCTGCAGATCCCGGATACCCGCTGCTCCCCGGGGATGGAGAGCTGAACGTTTGCCATCCAACAGCCTCCACCTGCTGCCACCCTGGACATGGACACCCTGAACACGGAGCATCCCAAACACATCCCAAAAACTGACATACCAAACACTGACATACCAAACATGGAGCATTCTGAACTCAGAGCACCCCAAACACAGAGAATCCTGAACACTGACATCCCAAACACTGATATCCCAAACACACAGCATCCTGAACACGGACACCCCGAACACAGAGCATCCCGAACACTGACATCCCGAACATGGAGCATCCTGAACACGGAGCATCCCAAACATGGAGCATCCCGAACACTGACATTACAAACACTAACATCCCGAACATGGAGCATCCTGAACATGGAGCATCCCGAACACATCCCAGACACTGAGCATCCCAAACACAAACATCCCAAACACTGACATCCAAATACTGAGCATTCCAAACAGAGAGCATCCCAAATACACCCCAACACCAATATCCCAAACACCAAGCATCCTGAACACTGAACATCCCAAACACTGACATCCCAAACACATCCCAAACATCCACATCCCAAACATGGAGCATTCTGAACATGGACATCCCAAACACGGACATCCCAAACACATCCCGAACACTGACATCCAGAACATGGAGCATCCTGAATACTGAGATCCCAAACACTGACATCCAAATACTGAGCATTCCAAACAGAGAGCATCCCAAATACACCCCAACACCAATATCCCAAACACCAAGCTTCCTGAACACCCCAAACACTGACATCCCAAACGCATCCCAAACACTGACATCCCAAACATGGAGCATCCCAAACACCAAGCATACCAAACACTGAATATCCCAAAAAACAAGCATCCTAAACACCAAGTATCCTGAATGTTGAGCATCCCAAATGCCAAGTATCCCAAATGATGAGCATCCCAAATACTGAGCAACCCGAACATGGAGTGTCCTGAACTCAGTGCATCCCAAACACCGAGAATCCCAAACATGAAGCACTCCAAATGCAAAGAATCCCAAACACCGAGCATCCCAAACCCCAAGCATCCCACCCCAGACCCCAATCCAGAGCTGCAATAACACTGCCTGGAGCCCCGAGCCTTTGCTCCCAGGTGTCACTGTGGCCTCAGTTTCCCCAGGTGGCAGCCAAGGGTGGCACAGAGGGCACCGTCTCTGCCACCTCGGCCCTAGGAGGGAATCCACTTCGAGCAGCCTGGCCTGGGATTCAGTTTGGGACTGCCAACCCCTGGAAAACCCCACGGACATAATCCAGACCAACCCTTCCTGAAGAACAATGACCCCACTCCCAGCCGTGGTATTTCACTGTGAGAGGCACGTGAGCAGGAGGGACAGTCCCAGGACGGGTGTTGGGCACCTTGGCTGTCCCAAACAGGGACATTTGGGGTCCTTTCCACCCCAAAGACGGAGCTGAAGGTCAGCGGGGCAGTGCTGAGCCCTGCCAGAGCCACAGATCCCTCAGGCATCCCGGTACCCCCTGCATCCTGCCCCTCCAGCCCCGCTGAGGAGCATTTGGGATGGCAATAAACCCACTGCACTGGGGTTTTTTGCAATAAACCCACTGCACCCCATTTCCTGCCCCTGGATCTCCCTCGGGATGGATTTCCCTCCCAGCAGGGCTTCCAGAGGAGTTTGGCTCCGCCCACCCACATCCAGCACCCACCCAGCCAGCACTCCCAATTTCTCTGCCCCAAATCCAGCATTGAATTCCATCTCTCCTGAATTATCCGAGGGGTTCAGAGCGATGGGGCTGGGGAAGGAAAACCTCCCGTCTTCAGGAGCGCCAGCAACGACCTCCAAAACCCCAGGATGAAAACTGATCCATAAATCTGGCCCCAAACAAGCAATGGCATCGACTCCGATCAGAGGAAGGAGAACAAGGATTAGAAGCTCCTCAGAACAAAGCCATTTCCCTCTGATGTACACGAGAGAAGGGGGGGGAAAAGCCATTTTAATTACTGATCAAAAATAAATGACTTGCATTTGCCAGGACTCTTTTTTTTTTTTCCATTATTATTATTTTCGAAATTACTTTTGTAGAATGACTTAAACTTATTAATATATTTATAAGGCAAGAAAACACCCATAAATGCTTGGAATACCGAGCCAACGAATTAATTAACATCAAATTAATCGTGGTTTCTCCGGCTTGATACTAAACATTGCTCCCCTATTATGTGGAGGATGGACAAAAATCTCTTGCAGCTGTTAATTATTTCAATTATTAATTTTACTTAATAATTCATATCCCTTTCCCGACCCCCTGGAGTACGTTACAGTATCTACATTTCTTCCTCTCCGTCTCCATTTCTCCCTAACTCCACTCGCAGCGAGACAATCCATCACTCCACAAGGTTACTGGCTTCAGGAGAGAGGGGTTTTAAAAATTATTATTGTTATTATTATTATTTTATTTTTTATAATCGACAGTCATTTCCCTCCAAGAAATACCCCCAGTAAATACCTGCTCCGGAGAAATGATAATAAATCCTTAAAGGTGAACTTAGCTGCTTTTCCCCCTCGTGGGCTGCCTTTAAAGAATAAAAAAGTAATACGTCTTAAAAAACCCCTAAACCCACCCTCTGAGAGCCCAAATCCCTGCTAGTACATACATGGAGAGTGAATTACGGGTAAATCCACTTGAAAGTCAAGCAGGGAGGATTTTTTTAAGCACCTTTTAGGCTCGGATTAAGGTTCTCAGCATCGCCCAGGGCTGCGCTCGGCCCGGGGAACCTTCCCAAGGGTGTTCCCAAGGTGACAGCAGAGAAAGGGAAACTGAGGCACGAGGAAATGGAGTTTGTGAATGAACTCAGGGTGCCCAGAGCAGCTGTGGCTGCCCCTGGATCCCTGGAAGTGTCCAAGGCCAGGCTGGACGGGGCTTGGAGCCCCTGGGACAGTGGGAGGTGTCCCTGCCATGGCAGGGGTGGCACTGGATGGGATTTAAGGTCCCTTCCAACCCAAACCAGTCTGGGATTCTGGGATTCCCGCAGCACCCCATTGCACAGAAGGACCCGGAGCTGCTGGGCAGAGTCCAGAGGAGACCCCAAAGGTTCTCCAGAGGCTGGAACAGCTTCCCTGCAGAGCCAGGCTGGGAGAGCTGGGGGTGCTTACCTGGAGAGGAAAACCTCCATGGAGAGCTCAGAGCCCCTGCCAGGCCCTAAAGGGGCTCCAGGAGAGCTGGAGAGGGACTGGGGACAAGGGCGGGAGGGACAGGACACAGGGAATGGCTTCCCACTGCCAGAGGGCAGCGATGGATGGGATATTGGGCAGGAATTGTTCCCTGGGAGGGGGGGGAGGCCCTGGCACAGGGGGCCCAGAGCAGCTGTGGCTGCCCCTGGATCCCTGGCAGTGCCCAAGGCCAGGCTGGACGGGGCTTGGAGCAGCCTGGGACAGTGGGAGGTGTCCCTGCCATGGCAGGGGTGGCACTGGATGATCCTTAATGTCCCTTCCAACCCAAACTATTCTGGAATTCTGCGATTCCCATCCCTTCCCCTCCCACTGCTGCTCTGAAGGGATCCCTTTTCCCCAGGCATTCCTCATCAGGTGAACCCAGCCCTTAAAATACAAAAGCATTAGGAAAAAAATGCTGCAGTTGCAGCCTTTTCCTATTTTTCCCTCTTTTCTCCCCGTTTTTAAGCCCTCAGCAGCTGCCTTTTGGAGCTTTTGTGCTTAACCACCCTGAATAGAGAATTACTTCAAAGCAGAAAGGAGAGTTGGGATTACAGCAGGACTCCCTATCAGCCGGAGCATCAGGAAAACTGCCTTGGCTTTGGAAGCAGGTGAGAAAATATTGCGTGGAAAAAGTGAGAAGCTCCTGAAAAAAGCCCTGCCACCCTCAAAGGGAAAAGCTCGGGAAAAAAAAGGGGATGGAAGAGGGAATTGAATTTTTTAAAAATGTATTTTCACATTCCTAGATGTATTTTTCTCAATAAAAGGGTTTAATCCTACAGAAACTTGTTGCATTTGCTGCTGCCGGGGTTCAGGGATGTCACAGAATTCGGGATTGATCCGCAGCTGGTGCCACCAAACCCCTTCCTGCTCACGGATGCACGCGGCCCTGCACGCTCCCGTGTGCCTGAGTTTATCGGGAAATTAATTTCCAGATCAAAAGGAGCCTTTTAATGACAGAATACAAATGGGGGTTGGTGGAGGATGGAGAAAAGGATGAAAAGCTTGGCAGCTCCAGGATATTTCTGGCTGTCGAGGGGATCCGTAATTCTGATATGGTTTTGGGGAAGAGAAAGGAGGAATCTGGGGTTAACTCTGGGGCAGAGAGTCCCAAATTTGATTCCAGACAGGAAACGTTTAAGGAGGAACGAGAGCTCCCCACTCCAGCACGCACACAATGAAAGCCTCGTGTATTAATCTTCCCCCTTGAGCTGGAGGAGAGAACTGAAATGACACTTGATGCTCTTTGCTGATCCCTGGAGGGCAAATCAAAAACCGAGTGAGGGGAGCAGCAGCTCCAAAACAGACAAGAAACAGCTGAAAATTAAACAGGGGGATGGTTGGTTTGGGGTTGTTCCTGGGAAGGAGGGAGGGGAGAGGTCGCTTTCAAAACACGGGGTTTTTATTAATCCATCTATTAAATATGGTGAGGAACAAAATCTGGTATTTACTGGATGACCTTTACATATTTTCCAATGGGATAACAACAGTTTGGAGCCTAAACCTGATAGCTGAGAGCCTGATCCTGTTACTGAGCCCCCAAAATGCCCGGCCTCTCCGTGGCATCGCTTTTCCGGGGATGCCAAAGCGCTTGGCAGGAACAGCCCGAGTTTCCCTCACACCCCTGGTAGGCAGCGACTAAAAAATCAGCCCCGTTCTGACCAGCTGGGGAAACTGGGGCAACAAAAATGGGAAACAATTTGTCCATGCTGGCTCAATAATTTGCTCACAAAAGGAATCCGAGACCACTTTTCCCATCCATCCGCCGCCGCTCCCTCCCTCCCCGAGCGGCTCTGAATAACTGTGTCACTTTTCCTGCAATTTGCAGAGGCCACACGCTGTTCCTCTCTTCCCCTCGCTCCCGCTGATTGGCATTTCCATCTCCACAACGTGGTGTTTTTCCATTCTCCGGGGGAAGCGTGGCTCTTAAGGGGCTCCTGGCTCGTTCTCCAGCAGGGAAGGGGTTGGGAAGCGGAGGGCAAAGCACGGAGGGAGCAGGGAGCAGGCACAGCCCCTGCTTGGACCCGAACCGAAGGGAAATCTGCATTTTCCTCCATTCCTCCCTTTTTTCCCTCTTTTCCCTGTGGGTGACCCCATCCCTGCAATGCTTCTCCCACCATCAGCTCAACCGGTCACACCCCTGACTTCCCACCCCCTTGTTGGTGCAGGGAACCAAATCCTGATGTTTCCGCCCTGGATTAAACCCTGTGGCTTTGCCTTTTCCTGCCTGGCACAACCTCACTGGGTACAACCCTAAAATCACCCCAGAGTTTTCTGCCCCTCCAACATCCCAGCCCCAAACCTGCTCCTGTCAGGGGACAATGACACCAAAATCATCATCCAAGCGGAGATTTTCCAGCACACACAACAACAAACTGATCCCACACCCCTCCTCCAGAGCCACCTTCCTTTAAGGAAAGGGCTGGGTTTTGTTAGCCGGGTCTGTTTTTTTATTCCCCCTCTCTTTTCCTCGTAGGCCTGAATGGTTTAATGAGCGTCCTTTTGACCTAGGAAACTTAGTTTTAATTTTCATCCCTTTATCCAGAGAACAATGTGTCCTGGGGGCATCTTTGAGCACAATGTACACTTTCATCATCAAAACAAATGCTAGAAATACCCATCTGCCGTGGTATCAGAGCGTGTTGGCTCACTGAGCCGGACACCGCTTAGGGGACAAGGGAGGCTTTTACTCTTCTCAAAGTCATGAGTGCTCCCTCTAAGCTCTTTAGCATTAGAGATTCCTGTGGAGACGGGCATTAGAAGCTCCGTTTCTTTTTTCCCCGGTCAGGAATGATGGGGGATGGAGAGTTCTTCGGAGATTTCTGCTCCTAAGGGGGAGGAAATCAGGGAGGCTCCTCCGGCAGTGATGCTGGCGGTGCCTTGGAGGGGCTCGGGAGCGCGGAGTTCCCCAGGAGATGCTGCTCAGAGGGAGGGGGGAGCAGCAGCTGGGCCCAAGGCCAAGGACTCAGCTCGGAGCCAAAGCTCACCCTGAAAGATGGAAACCGAACCTCTAACAGGGGGGACAGACTTGGGCTCAATTCCATCATCCCCTGGAATTGTCACTGGAGAATGAACCCTGATCTGGGAATGGATCCAAACTGATCCAAGTGCAGCAAACTCATGCCCCGGGGTCCAGCTTGGGTGCGGCCTCTCCCGGAGAGGCTCTGAGTGCCCGAGGTGTCCCTGTTGAAGGCCCTGCAATAAATCCCCATTTTATTCTCTGAATCTTGTCTGCCCTCTGTTCTAGGCAGCCTCTCCAAGGCATCAGCTCAGGGTGGGTGAGTCCCCAGCACGGCTCCACCTCAGCTTTCTGCCCCAGAAGGAGGTGACAACTCTCCCTGATTGATTTTATCACAGAATTTCACAATCGTTTCAGTTAGAAGGGACCTTAAATCTCATCTTGTTCCACCCCTGCCATGGACAGGGACACCTCCCACTATCCCAGGGTGCTCCAAGCCCTGTCCAACACTTCCAAGGATGAGGCAAACACAGATTTTCTGGACCCTCTCAGGGCCTGTCCACCCTCTCACACTCCAGGGTCCGGATCTCCAGCTGATTTGCACCAGCTCCACTCAACATCCTCCCTTATCCAGACCTTCTCCAGACCTTCCCAGTTTCCCCCCCAGCATCCCAATATTCAAAACCATTTCAAACCACAACCCTCAGCTTTTTAGGACTCGGCCCCTTCCCCAAACCCACCCTCCAAAGAGGTTTTCCAGCCACGGTCTCCTCTCCGTTCCAGACTGGAATAATTTGGAATAAGTTATAATAATAGTAAACAGAGTACAAACAACAACAAATCAAACCTGCTTTGTTACTCCCCAGGCACACACATTTGTCTTCAGAGCGACAAAGTAATCACATTTTTGGTTCTAATTTATGACGTGCATTTCAGTCGGTGCCTTGGGGCGTTATCACAAGTCACAGCCCCAGCACGCAACGGGAGCAATCCAGGCTCTTAAATCCTCACCTCCTTTAGCTTCTCCACCTGCCAACAATTCCAAAGACAGCTTTTCCTCTGTTTGAGCTGATCGCAGCAGAGCCCAGGGATGGTGTCCCACTTCCACGGGGAAGGGCTGAGCCCCTGGGAGCACCAGCTCCATGGAAAAGGGCATCACAAAACCTGCTGGAAGCCGGGCTGGGTTTAATTTCCTCAGGAATTTGCATGGAAAAACCTATTTTTACCTATTAGGTTTTATGTGCTCCCTTCAAAGAGCTTCAAAACGTAATGTCTGTCATTACTGTTTATGGGACACCGACACGCACAGAAAACACTGGAAATGGGGGAAAATACAGAGATTTCTCTCTGCCGTGGGTTCTTCCCACTGGGCAGCAGCTGGAACACGGTGAGGACCAGCTGCAGAGAGGGATGAGCAGCTGGATCCCAGGGGATTCGGGGCATGGCTCAGCGTCTTTCCAGCTGAATTTGGAAGGACGGAACGGGAAGGGCCGAGGCTCCTGGGGCGGTTCAGTTGTACTTGCCCAGCCTCTCCCTCCACAGTGAGCAGCACCAGAGCTTCCAGGAGAGATCTCCATGCTCAAGGCACTTCCACAGAGGAAGAAAAAAGGTTTTCCCCCTCTTCTGACCTCAAACTCTTTATGCTGCTGGGATTTTCACATGGCAGGTGCCAGTTTGTGTTTAACCCATGAAAGCACAGTCACATCTGCATCAGGCCAGGATAAGCATCAGGCCTTTGCTGGGCTGGGAAAGGGAAAGGAAATGGGGTGGGGGCTGAGATTTCCTCCCCCCCAAGATAACACCGAGAGAAATCCCTGCCGCAGAGCAGAACAATCACAGCTCCTGCCAAGGAGCCTTTTGGCAGGTCGGGGATGGATCTCAGGAGCTGACATGTCTCTCTGCCGTCTACAGCTGATGAAGTGTCAAATGAGATGGAACAGAAAGTGAGACCCATCTGGGAAAGCTCCAACAGGCTGATTGATACCGGGGGGAGGAGGAGGAGGAGGGTGAGGTGGCTGGAGCACTGCGGGGACCTGCTGCTGGTGGCTCCCACGCTCAGCGAGGGACACTTTGGGTCTGGCCAGCCCTGAGCTCCGCTGTGACTCCTGAGCACCTCTGGGACTCCTCCTCCTCCTCCTCTCCCGCTGGCCGAGCGGGGAGGGAGCAGCCCTGGTAATTGCCAGAGCAGTCAGCGGTGACAGCACTCACGGTCCTCAACACAAATAGCAATGATCATTAATTACTGTCCTTATTCATTAGCGTGAGAGGGGGTCCCTGGGCGGGCTCCTCTGGAGCTGACAGGTGGCTCAGGGTGAGCGGGCCCAGCGCTTTGCAGAAGGGTTGGTTTGAAAAACTCCGACTGACGTTGGGTTTTCAGCAGTGGGAGAACAGGGGGAGGAAGGAAATCTGTGCCTCAAATCACTGGCTCACCCCAAATCTCTGCACAGTCCCTGGGCCAGGAGTGCAGTGGGAGCAGGGGAGGGATGGAGAGGGATTGAAGAGCAGCAATGAACCTCAGGGCACTGGGGTGAAATGGAGCTGCACCCCAGGACATGGGAGGGTTGGTAAAGAGAAGAGAACACAGCCCCTGACCGTGCCCACCGCACCTGCACCCCATATGGGGATTAAAACAATTCAGGAATTTCCAGCCTGACCCTCGAACAATCCCCTCCATCCCAACAGAGCGTGAGGCACTCCAGAGCAGAGGTGACCTTCAAGATGTGGGGGATGCCTTTTCCTAAAGGACCTTCTGGAATTTGGTCCTGAATTAACAGAAACCCCCTTTAAGCCTAAGGAGACACCTTTTATCTGAGGTCTGGGAAGGCAGGGAATGAGCCAAGACACAGGATCCACCACAGGAGCAGAAAGCCCTGCTCCCAGAAACCAGACACACACGCAGCCACGGGCTGCTGTGTTCCACGATACCCCTTAATAGGATCAGCAAAACAGGGCCAGCATATAAAATACAGCTGCTTTGGAGATCACAAAATATACTTTAATCTGCAGTGGCTCCTCACCTCTAGGGGCCTGTGAACCGGTACACTCTATCTGCTTATTTAGCTGATCCTGTTAAAAAGGTATCAGAATAAAGCAGAGAGGGAAAAAGAAAGAGAATTCTTCGTTGTGTGAACCGAGCCAGAGAAAACTTTCCCTCTAGCAAGACTCTGGCAAAAATCCCAGTCCCACTCCACTGGTGCTTTGAAATACAAACACGAAGATCGGCTGGTCCTAAAGAGCGTTTCCCATTGCCCCGGGGCTCGCTGCCCACGGAGAAGTCCTGGAGACGCTCCTTGGAGGAGCAGGGACGATCTTCACAGCCCGTGCAAGGAACAGTTCAGAGATGAGGCAAGAGGGAGATGTGAGGGAGCAGCAGCAGCAGCATCCTGACCGCAGGGAAGCGGCCACAGTGAGTGCCTTGGAAGGAACAAAGCACCACGGGTTTTGTATCCGACCTGGAATGGAGCTCCCCTATCCCCATCCCTCCGTCAGAGCAGAGCCCGAGGGCAGTGGCAGCAGGATTTTGTCACCAGCAGCCACAGGATGTGGCTGGGAAAGCTGAAAATGGGGAGGGATGCTCGGCACCAGCCTGACGGAGCCATCACCCGGCCGCTGTGTGAGGAGCTTCCTCACACAGAGTTAAACCGGGAGGAAAAGCCACAACTAAAGGCAAAATACAAAGACAGGGTACAAAACCAGCTTTTGCCTGCCTGGAATAACTCATCTGGCTGCACTGGGAGGCAGGAGGGACAGATTCCTGCTCTGTGTCTGCTGCCTGCCAGGTCTGCTCCAGCTGCTGTCACCCAGCTCCCACCAGCCTGCTGCTGTGGAGTTCTTCATTCAGGATCCGCAGTTTGGTCAGGTTTGCACGTCAGAGGCAATAAAGCAAAGAGCTGAGTGAGGGGTGAGAGGCTCAGCAGAGCCACACAGGCCTGGGATCATTTCATGGGCACACGGAGCCATTTCTCCAGCACCTCCTGCTGCCCTGCACAAAGCCCAGCAGCAAATTCCAGGG